>CM032058.1:5577896-5625750 GCA_018831715.1 Matsumurasca onukii | reverse complement strand
TACATGAATCGTTTTGGGGTTCTGCTTGGCCTCTCGGTTTATTAAGTATTAACCTCGCTGACTATACTTTTCAAGCCAATTAATCAGTATTTTATCATTTATTTACAATAATGAGAGGTGACAAATTTGAATTAAAAAAGGCCTGCGTGGAATGTGATAATAAGAAAAATATATTTTTTTTATTTATATACTTTTCCCGAATAACACTATGATTTTAATTTTTCTTCCTAGCTTTAGGCTGCATATACTACAAGCGTTTTTCTGGAAAACTTTTATTTTAATTTATGAAAGATCTGCTTATATAACCACACGTGAAAATCTTTAGAGCTCTAACCCCCTCCCATTAAATAAAAAACGACTAGCCTTCGGTCAGGCCCCCGCTTCGGCCTCAGTTCTGTTCGCTTCGCTCACGGTTCTGCTTCGACCTCTCGGTTTGGGTATTCAACCAGCCCCTCTTTCGCTAAAGCCTGGTTTACATTAGTCGAGCTAGAAGGCGAGTTGACAGGCGAGCTAGCTAGGCCGAGTTTGCAGTCAAGTTCTACTCGCTCGATTTTAGAACAGCTAGTTCACACAGCAGATTAAAATCAACCGCTTTTTGGGCAAGTCTACAGTTGTAAAATGGCCCGTGTTGAGCACAGAGGCTCTTAGAAAATGTATAAAATGAGTGTTATGACTTGTTAAGAGATTGATGAGGCCCTTGAAGAAGAAAATAATAGAAAGAAACTTATTTAAGGGGAGAGAGTCGATTGACAGAAGAAATACTGGGGCAATTGTTTTCTTACTATATTAGAGTTGGTAGTTGAACATACTAAGGAGTTCATGTCTTTTCTTAGATTAACTCAGAGAATGTTGAATATCTATTAGAATTTATAATTAGTCCTAAAGTTTCTAAAACTGACACCCAGATGACAGACTCTCTAACTGCGAATTTAAAATTAGAAATAACTTTGTCTTTCATGGCTACTGGAAACAGCTTATGTCTCCAACAGTGATCTCTTCAACATATGTTCAGAGTTTCAAAGGCAGCAATATCAAAATTCATCCCAAAAGTGTGTGACGTTACATCCTTTTTCATGTCATCAACTATGCCTTCGATAGCATTTTGGCGCAAATTTTAACTTTATACAACGGACTAGCAACAATTTCACAAATTTAACAATTTTTCCTCTGACCACTTCGTTCTTAAAAAATTAAAATGTATAAAAATAAGTCCGCAGTGGGGCAATACAAGTTACACGGTCACTGTCACTTTCTTGACAAGTTAACTGTTCACACAGGGTTAATAGCTGCGAGTGGAAAGAGAGTGGTGGGAAACCGAGTACTGGAGCTCGGCCTAGTGGCTCTCTCCTCGGGACAGCCACTGACTCCTCCAGCTGACCTGACAGTTCTACTCGACCATCACT
Organism: Matsumurasca onukii; assembly: GCA_018831715.1. NCBI lineage: Eukaryota > Metazoa > Arthropoda > Insecta > Hemiptera > Cicadellidae > Matsumurasca > Matsumurasca onukii. The sequence goes on along the minus strand of CM032058.1, from coordinate 5,624,347 downwards.
CGACTCGCCCATTTGTCTACACTGGTCATGTAGACGACCGAGTACTAACTCGCCTCTTCCACTCGCCTTCTACCTCGACTAATGTAAACCAGGCTTTATGGCTATACTTTTCAGTTAAGGTATTTCCTTGAGAGTTGAAACTTATACACTGTTAGGCTGTCTGCACACGGAGCTACTGAAAAGGAACTGATCAGTGACTCAAATCACTAACTAGTTTATTTTGAGTAACCTCCAATGTAATGCAATGAGGCTCCGCACACGGCGCTACTGGTTACGGACGCGACAGAAATCGGTTAGTAACCAGTCCCCTAGTGACTGACATGTCGAGTCACTCGGTGATTTCAGTTTCCAGTCTCCTGGATAAAAGAGCAACAATTCGATCATTTGCTTATGGGTGAACGTTAAAAACGTCCGGTTTTGTATAATTTAAAACTTCCTGGCTATTCCAAGAAGCACAAAACCGAGAAGGCATGGGTCGAAATCGGCGAAGTGGTAAAATTGTCGTACGTGTAATGTTGAAAATTCCTTTATACAGGGTGTCCGATAAGTAAATTGCCAGACTCTGGGAATAGGTTAAATGGATCAAAATAAAGAGAAAATAAGGAATACAATCTTTTCCAAAAACGCTTAATTAACCAGATATTTGCCGTTTTATATTTTTCACTAATTAATTATTTATTATCTCCCACATTATTTGTCGGATTTGACTCAAACTTAACATACATTTGTATCTAAGTACGATAATTTAAGGAAAAAATTACCAGCATGATTTAACCTATCATTTTAAAACGGTGGCTATTTTATGGTAATTTTAGGGCATTTTTGGTGTTACACCTTATGTAGCTAATAAACGGTGAGTTTAAAGATAAAATGTAAAGAATAACGTTTTGTAGTAAATTTTATAACCTATCTATTGACACCAAAGTCATAACTATCTATTGGGAAATGACAAAGCTTTAAAGGAAACTCTGGCTGAAAACAGACAACTTTCCACCTTATTATCTAGAGGTTTGCCACGGGTTCAACTGTAACTTTGTTGATTCTTAACTGATTTTTTTGATCTTGGTGTCAATAGATAGGTAACAAAATTTACTACAAAACAGTAGTTTTACACTTTATTGTAAACTCACCGTGTATTCAGTATTTAAGGAGGTAACGCAAAAAATGCCCAAAAAATAGCCACTGTTTTTAAATTTTTTCCATAAATTGTCTTATTTAGATACAAATTTGTGCTAAGTTTGAGTCAAATTCGATAAGGCGTGGCAGATAATAAATAATTAGCGACAAATACAAAATGGCAAATATCTGTTAACTAAGCGTTTTTGGAAAATTTTGTTCTTAATTTACCCTTTATTTTGACCCATATAACCTTTTTCTAGAGTCTGGCATTTTACTTATGGGACATCAGTGGTGTACTTATGGTAATCAGTGTTTCAAACGTTTTGGGCAAAAGTATAGTGCCCAATAGTTAAATATTCTTTCATGTTATCCAATATCCTCAAAAGGTAGAGTCTCATCATATAATGGACAACAGGAATCCTAACATTAACAAAAACAAAACACATGTTGGCTGTTCTGTATCCATGATGCCACTGAGCAGACTAGGGATTTAGATCACTGATCGGTTGCCTCGTGTACAGAGTCAGGTCAATAATGGAGTCAGTAATCGGTTAGTAACTCAAGGTTTATAAACTAGTTTAGTTGATTTTCAGTAGCTCCGTTATTGCAGACGGCCTTATTGTTATTATTTTTTATGTTTACATTTACAGCAGCTGGGCATTTTAATACTTTGCCCATATGTTTAATCTCAAGCAAATTTAAATTCTTAACAGTGCCAAAAAATCGTTTGTCCACATAATTATTCCTCTTAGAAGTAACTAAATATCGAATGATATCTCTAATGAAAGAGCATGATTCACTGAGTGTTCTTAGACCAAAACAAACAATTTATCTCAATTTGAACCTGAGATATGACAGGACAGAGCTAAGAAAAGATGGGAAAAGTTTTTTGTATAACTTGAGAGGAGAGTTGGCGATTTTTGATCATAAATCTATGCATAAATACCTTTCATTGAAAAATGAAGAAAATCGGCCTGACAGAACGGTTGTACTGACTGCTGTTAGATGTTCAACAATTATTTTAATATAGATTAGCTAACCTTGTTTGGGGTACTGGTTGAATTACGACTTCATTACAATACTACTCAGCCATGGTGGGCCTTTAAAGCTTTATATAACCATTAACATACCCAGACCAAGGCAAATCCAAACCCTTTCCAATAACTTTTTCTCACATTAAGCGGGAAAGTGGTCAGAATCTCTTGACCAGTGGTGCGGCTGGATCTAAATTCTGGAACTAACATTTCTACCAGTAGACTCTGAATTCTTGAACTGAACCAACTCAATTCTGAGATAACTACCCAAATCCAAAGAGATAACCAAATCTCGTCAGTGTTACTGGTATGCTGATTCGGATACTGAGGTGGCTGGACTAGGATTAAAATACTATGCAAACATTAGAAAAAAGTCTCTTCAACTCAAGACAAAAACCATGTAGTCTTTTGGGACAGCTATCGTAAAACTTGCAGCCTTGACTTTAAATATACAAACATTTAAAATCAATGCTTGCAACCAACTTTCAGACTAAAAATGCACGAAAAACAAAAATTTCAAATTTTAGTACTCGAAAACACAAATGATGGATAAAAACACAATGGATTTTGGAATTTACAGACTTAACCTTTTCAAAGGGAAACTAATACGGTAGTAATGTTCCATTCGGCATTTCCACAAAAATAATATCTAAACAAATCCTAAACTCAATAATTGAAGTCAACCCAATGGATTAATAGTTTATACCCTATAGGTGTACAAATACCAATTACACATAATTAAATTTAAATGCACACACACACCAGAGTAAATCAAGACAAGTCAAACCCCTAGAAAGTCAGTACATGGGAAACCTTAAAAAATACGTCTCTCATGAGGAATGCCCCATAATCATGTGATTTGGAACATTTAGTGAAACATTTAGGAAAACAGAAGTAAGCTATCCTGGCCACAAGTTGTTGGTACTAGTGTGTTTGTAATTAAATCAATTATGAAAAGGCAAATTTAACAATTTGTTGAAATCCTCCCTGCATTACTTGTTATACTTGTAGTTAGCCCGCTAGTAGTGTGTTACACCACGGTTGTCATTAAATTCAATGTTTAAAAGCATGATAATAAACACAATTTGGAAATATAAAATTGATTAACTTGGTAGTTATTGCTAAAAAGACATTAACTAAAAGGAATTGACTTTGAAACAAAATTGGCTGAGCAAAATTGGACATAAAAAAGATACATGTAACTGTAAGTTGGTGAATAAAGAATAATAGAAACAACTAACTAGTTTTTTTTTACAAGAATAAATTGTTAAGTGACTTGTATATATGTCTAGCATAACAACAACAAAACAGATGATCAAAACAAAGTAATAATATTATATCCATCAAGGCTTCCGGTATCACACCGCGTTATAAAACTACCACTAACGTTGTCAGACATTTCGCCCATACTCTGATATGGCATCCTGAGTGACATAGCTGAGACTGTTAGGGTAAGAACAGTACAAGTTAAGTCACGGTCGAGATCGCAATTGATGCCACTGGTTAAGTGGATGTCACCCGCACATAGCAAGGAGGTCACCTGTGATGCTCAGTAGAGCTAGGGCCACTGTCCAGTGAGGTGTTTTCAGCGATTTTTAATATGTCTAGAGATTTAAGTGTTGAAAGATCAGTTGTTACTAAGTGATGGTTGATACGGACTATTCCAAATAAACGTTTTGCAGTGCACACGATATATTTGAAAAGAAAACGTTTAGGAGAGTAGATCTCTTTTCCAGGAACTTAAAAGGACCGGGACGATTTAAATCTTATATGAGGATGACACCTGAGACTTTTTCATACATGTTGGACACAGTATAATTATGTCTGAAATATAAACAGTATATGTCTAAATAAATAGTTATGGTATTTTGGATTGCTCCTTTTCATACCATAACTTTCATCATACTCAATTGGATGTGAAGAAAAGTTGGTAGTAACCATCAGGTACTTAGTATAAAGGTAGTTATTAAATTAGTATAAATAAATAATAGTATATATAAATTAGTAAAATAAATATCATAGCAGGTGTGATAATGTTGTGAAAGCTACAATAGACTGTTGCCACTGTCTTGAGTAGAGAGTATTTAGGGGAAGGGGTGGCTGGCGCAGTTGACCTTCAACTGACCAATCGCATGGAAATGTCGCTGTAGACCGCGCAGAAGGCATCCATGTAAAATCAAATTATTTGATTCTGAAAAGCAGATGTAAACCCCTGGATGTCATGGCAGCTAAACCTCCACCTCGACTTACCCACTGTGTTCGCTCTGATCAACTACAATGTGTTTGTTTTACATGGATGTCGACATCAACCGTGACCTCCACCTCCACTGCGACCGCAACTTACATGTACTGTTCTTACCCTAGACTGTTGAGACAGTTTCAGCTATGTCACTGAGGATGCCACATCAGAGTATGGGCGAAACGTCTGACGTTAATGGTAGTTTCATGACGCTGTGGGATACCGGAAGCCTAAGATATAGTTAATTAGTCATGACTCCGGCCGCTCAAGCCTACGTATTAAAAAGTAATAATATTGCATACAGCAAAAGAGCTACTCAGTTTATGTTACAGTAACAGTACTTTTTAAAGTTCCTACTCAAAAAAGTATACTTTGGTATTAAAAAATTTAAGGCTAAATATTAGATGAGTTAATTAATTTAATTTGTCTGAATACACCTATAGCCACTTAAAGCGGAATAATTAGACACCATTTCCTCCTGGTGAGTTTCTTTTTTGTGGCTGGTCTCACTACAATGTCAATCGTCGAGTATTGTATGATTGTCGGGGGGAAGGTGCACCTGGCTTTCTGGTTTGGCTATTTTGTTTTCCAAAACGACCCGTCTTTATTTTGGTCAAGAGAGAGTCTGTTGTAGTCAACTTGCGTTTCCATTTTCTTTTGTTAAGTTCGGCACAAAACTAACAAAAGCCATTTATCATATCTGAAAAGATAGGTGTTGAAGGTAGATAAAGACAACAATTGTAGACTAATCAGCCTTTATTATTGAAGACAAATCGGTAAGGTTAAACTTAACAAATGCAACAAACAATATTGTAAACACAACCTGTGTACGGTAAATGAAATTTATTTGAGTTTATTTAATTATTCAATATGTTAATGGCACATTTTACACGAAACAATAGAAAAGTTCTGTTTCGGATCAGTGAATTGGTTGTTTAGATGGATATATTCGTACCAGATCTACAACTTAAACATTTATAACATCACAAGAATGGACTAAATATTGGAAACCCTTGAATGCTGGCCTGCATTTATGAAAAGTATCAGTGTTGCAAGGTAACTTTTTACACACAAACACAACTTAATAAATCAAGAGAACACTTTACAAAAATATCATTTAATATGGTACATAGTTTACAAATGTAATTTTTATATACAACAGGAAGTAAATTTTGTATCTTATATACAACCTAATTACACACTTTCTTACTTTATAAGTTCATTGTAAAAAATTAAAAATTACAATCAGTATATATTCTGTCCTATTTAGGGGCAGAATAAAAAAAGATACAAATAAAAGTCAACTAAGGATAAAAGTAACTTAAAGTAAAGTGAAAATACTAGTTTAAAATCCTACACTAAATATCAGCTTAACCTAGAACCAATCAGTACTATCCAGGAACTTAACACATAGTTTCCAAAATTGAAACTTAGCAAGGTGTAAAAACCCTAAGGAAAATAAGGTTCAGATCTGTGAGAGTCCTTTTTAAGGTTTACTATTCATAGCGTAAGCTATCGGGTATTCTGAAGGTGCTGCTATCTTTCTTGATGATACAACCCTTGAATTAGCTGAAGTGAGGATCTTCCAAGACTTTCAGGAATCTACTTTGAGCGCGTTCAGTGAGAAGTCTTGGCAAGTAAACCATTTTCTCACATTACTTTTATTTTCTGGCGTCTGAAAAAGGTAATATAACTTTGTAATAAGATATATACAGTAAGTTTTAAATGTCCCTCCTTCCACCATAACTTTTGAAAAAAAAACTCTTTGGAGAATGTTTTATAGGTTCCTCAAGTTTGTTTTTACGTACTTTGCATCACTCACCCCCCACCCAAAAACCCATTATTTATTAAATACAACCCGGCCCTTGTGACACCTTAAAAGAATAAATTTCAACAACGCAAAGACAATTTTTTTATCTTTACTTTTTTGTAATACAGTACAGTCTCTATAATCCGGCCGTTCGCCACTCCGACAAGTCCAGTAATCTGGCGATGTGACCGCTTCATTTCAGTCTCTACTTGTCTGTAAAGCGTGTGACCAAAGTGTGCGTTGTTTATTGATCGGTGCTTCCATTCAGTACAGGCCACGAGATGTCACAACCACATAAATAAAAAGTACTATTAATAAGTGATTTTAAAAAGAATAGAAAGTGGTGATAAGTTAACATTGGCCGATCAAAATGTCACAGGCATAAGGAATAAGCTAACACGAATATAATTGAATCATTCTCAAATCATTCTCCAACGGAAAAAAGACTATTCCTGGCAAATTCAGTCTTTTTTAGTGAACCTCCACTAATCCGGCGCTTTCGATCTCGATATAGGGCCAAATTGGTGAGATCATACTGTACTTATTTAAAAATTACAAGAAATCAGGTTTAAAATGCCACATTTCACATATAATTTATTTTGATTTTTGAATTAAAAAATTGTTTTCAAAATATTCTATTGTATTATGTTATAGGGTTGTACTGTTTTCTAAAAAATACTAAAATGAGCACTTTATTGTATGTAAAATATGATTTTCCAATAAAATGTCGACAGCCCCGAACAAATTCCAACCCCGGACTGGGCACAGGTTTGAAACCGGGACTGTCCGAGGCGAACCGGACGTCTGGTCAGCCTAGGTAGGGGAGCATTTAAAACTGACATTATATGCAGGACATCTAGAATTCATGCAATGTTTCTGGGTTTAAAGTTTAAACAACATTATATTTCAACATCTCTTAGTCTTCATTCAATTGTATATCATCATCACATCACTATATGCCATTTCTTCAATTATTTAACAGTTCCCCATTACCACCCGACAATAAACCACAAACTCTTAAAGAAATACACAAAATATAGTGCCATCCAAGTCAGGGTGGGTTGGAAGAAAGGACCTCTCTACACATCTTTTTTAGTCTGTATGTGTATCCGTTTCTCTTTTCAGCAACGTTTCATTATTATGTTTTACCTATCTTGTAAAAGGCATATATGCAGTAAATAAATAAATAATGAATAAATAAACTGTACAGTGAGAATATCGGTAACAATTGGCGATGGCGGGTCTAATATGCATTTTCAAGAAAGGGTGTGGATTTTCCAATTTTCTTACAGTTACAAATACTTTGCTGGCTTGTGATGCATTTTCCAGCTGATAATGCATATCTTGCTACACTCAATTGTCAAAGGGTATCCGTAACAAACATTTCTAAATTAATGTGTGCTGTTTTTAGTAAGCGATTAAGTATAATTAGTAGTCATCACACTAACAAGGACATACACTACTGTTTTTAAGTAAGCGATTAAAATAATTAGTAGTCATGAACACTAACATACTAGTGCAAATAGCGTAAACTAAAAATTTTCTAAACTGAGAAACTGTTCTCACTTTTCCTAATCGGAAGCACACCGTGTATTCCAAAAAATAATAAGACAGAAGGTCAACCACTCACCTTGAAATGTATGTAGAAGCAGGCTTTTCCTAACCTATCTTTGATTGTAAAGAGCTTGTAGATGAGAATTGCATAGATCTCTTCCGGTTCAAGATTAGTAGCCAAGACGAGTCGGTCATTAACAGACTAAAACAAACAAAGGTTTCAATTTCTATGGTTTTCATTTTAAGTAATAAAATATAACTTATTTGTTTATCTTTTACAAGGAGATAGTTATTGATTAGTACAATGTAAGCTTGATTTCGCTTTGATGCAGGCCAGAGTTATTTTGCCAATTGTAGTTAACGCACCTTCAAGTTCTCATCGTAGTCACTGCTGAAGTCGGAGGCGTGCTTGAGTATAGGCACAAAAGCACGGCTGTCACGCGTCAGTCTGCGATGCCGATGATTTCCGACAGACAAAGGGTTTCACAGCAAAAGATGCTGTTTGGGTAGTGCAGCAACCCACGATTGTGCACTGTCATGACAAAATCCACAGCCAGTTTACCAAGCCTCCTCTCACGAGCATGAGAATGAGGTCCTCCACACCACTCTGCAAGCCTGCAAACATAGGCGTTTGTTATCCTTTGAGCAGGAAACATTCTTTTTCTGGACTTTGAAACATTTTGGTAAAATTACTCGTAAATTAATTAACTAATTCAAAATGAACTGTAAAATCTCAACAATATCTTTTTGAATAATTAAGTGTACATTTACTTAACAAATCCAACTAAAACTTAGCATTATGTTGAAAACTACTATTTTATTGATGATGTTAGGAGCAAGCAGAAAGATATGGCATCACTGGCTGTTGAATCAGGTTGACATGAATTGTCAGAATTTGGCTGGCCCTAAATTACAACTGGGCATTGGGGATTAAGGCGTCTTTAGGAAGAAAAGAAACTATATTTTCAACTACTACTGTAGTAAGAATATATAAACATTTCAAATATGTGTTGTTGCTTTATAGGGTAACTTTGATTGGAATTCACTTTTGAAATGAACATTCTAGCAAAACCGACTATGGAAATTCCATATCTGCGACTATTCAGACAAATTTCACTTTCAGAGAACTTCTGTCCATTTTAAGAGTTTTAATTTTCCCAAAATTGGAACCGTCTCGAGACCCCTTGGATTTTACAATACAATACAACTCAATATGCCGGTGAAGTAAGCCAACCTACTTACTGGTTTATGTCAGAATGAGCCTTACGATCGGTGTGAGAATGAGTTCTGGCTGACAGTTAGGTCGAGGAGAATGCTGTAGATGGCAGCTGTAGGCAGCTTGGACTGCTCCAGAGTGTCCTTGATGTTCTGACCTAGTTGCTGACATAGTTGCTGCCAAGTCTGTCTGTCTTCTGGACAACTTTGCAGAGTCCAGCCTGTCATGTTTGTAAAGTTGAACTCTGGAAATGCAACATTTTGGTCAGTAAGAGAGTGGTATTTTCCTGTTTCATTATGGACACATCAGTGTATAAAATATAAATGCTTATTAACAATTTGAAAACATACACAAATAAATCACATAGTAGGCGGCCAAGCTAGCTTGACAATTGTTAGATACTTACTCATGAAAAGATTAATCGCTTCTTTCAACTCCTGTAGTTCAAGGCAAACTCTGACTACTAGTAGAGCTTTGAGGCAGGTAAGCTGTGTTCATCTAAATCCTAAAACAAATTAGGTAAAGTTGAAGCATTTGTAACATTTTACCAGATCTGAGTTTCAAATTGTTAAGAAAGGTTTCAACTACAGCCCTATTTGCATAAGGGCTAATCCGGATCACCTAACAGAAAAAGACATTAGGAATATGTCGAAGATGTGAAACACAGTGCATTTCACTGCCAGAGTTAAAACTATCAATACATACTGCAATACAAGGGCGTACCCAAAAAAACGGGAATTCCTTTATAAAACCATATTGTATACCCTGGTATACACCCCATTTAGTGTAATGCATTTGTTCATTTGATGCTCCCATGGTTTAAAGCACCCTCATAACCCTTAGTCTGAATGGCTGCACGCTCCATCCTCGTTTGCCTTTTCACTCCTTCATTTTGTCATAACAGTGATATTGTATGTAATTTTTTAGTCTGGGGAACATAAAAGTGGGTGTGGAGCAAGATTTGGTGAGTATGGGTGGAGTGGAGAAGGGTGGTCATGCTGGCATTGTCATGATGAAGATCAAATCTCCATATGCATACAATTTAGGCCTGGAGTGTGAAATTAAGCTAAAATGAATTTCTACACACTACAGACAACAAAGAGCATTCTCAATGGTCTTGATGGTATTTTGCAATATTAACAGGTTTTCTGAACAATTTCACCAGTCCGAGAATTTGAAGGTCGGTCCAGGGCGAGGCTCGACTTCAATGACATGGCGCTTGAATTTGGGAAGAATACTGTTACACTCTGGTTTTGCTCAAAACATGGTCTTTGTAAGCTTGTTCAATAATTGCAACCGTTTCTGGCGTTCTTACTGAGAAAAAGCAAAACTTCACTGCGAACTTTGTTCATTTAATTACACCATCAAAACAAAGCGAGGCAGAACAAAACTACTTTTAGAAACGCACAAAGCTCTTCTTCACAGACCTCTCAGACTAACCACAGTGAGTGCTCTGAACTCAGGAAGGTTGGGCTTTCATCCACCTAGCGACCAAAAATGCAAACTATCGCGCTCCCCACCTGCGCCATCGATAGATTCCGATACTTTTAGGTACCCCTCGTTATGATGAAACAATACCAGAGCTACTCTACAACTCTACTTAAGGCCAGCAGTCAGCTCTCTAATGAAAAAACAAACAAAAATGTTAAAACACACAGACATGGGTTTGGTTGTGTTTGACCTTTAGTCAGCTTACACTGATTTCTTTAAGCTAGGTTAGATTTGGGATTAGGTGATCTTGTTGCTGTAGTATTTACTAAACTTGCACTAATCGAATTCAACGGCCACATTTGTTCAAAATTCTACTGTATCCAAATCAATAACAACCAATTTTTAAGTATAACTGTAAAACGGTTTCTACATTTTAAGACAGTTTGACAAAGTAGACTTTGAACTGTCTGTTTTAAAAGAAAAAATTTTAAGCCCACATCCAAGGTTAGTAGATAGAATAACGTATTAGTATTCTTAATTATATCAGCTCTAATATTACAAAACAATTACGTTTTAAAGCAAGATAATTATGCAATGCTTGTAAAAAATAAAATAAACTTGAAATATATATTTTATTATTTACAATAGAAACATAACTCAATAACCCAACAAATCACATAACATAGAAACAACTAGATTGACCACAAACTCAATCCAGGTTGAACAATGTTTGGGACAAACAGCCGAGATTTGACATCTGAATGAAAATCCAGGACAACTAAAACCTGTGTGGCGAGACTTTAGAAAAACCACTACACCTCAACCTAGCAACTTATCCGTCCCATCAACCCTTACGGCATTGATCTGTTGTGTGAAAACTGAAATGTTTTTGAATATTAACATTGCTAAGTGTGCTCCATTAAATTTATTATTAAACTTTGTTAAAAATACACAACAAAACCCTACATTTGTTTTACTGTTTATGAAAAATAAATGCTATACGATCTGTAAAATGTACTTACCATGATTGCTGAGGTTCAAAATTTGGAATGGATTTATATAAATCGTAACAGCTTCGTAATTTCCTTCAGAGGCTGTTAGAGATAAAACTTGTAAGTTACAGGTCAGAGTCTGTTTCAACTGATCTGCAACAAGCAATTACCTGACATGTAGTAGCAGTCCACCATTCATAGCAAATATAACTTTTAATTGATGATTTGTAAATAAATGAATTACAGACCGCACAATTAGGATGAATCCCGGAGAGGGAGTATAAACAGCTGTGACATCCCACCACTTTTCCCCTAGCGGCTCAGTATAGTCTGTTCCAACAGAATCCAAGATGGTGGTTTGTTTACAAACAGCAAATATTTAAATTATCTTATTTTAAAACAGATTCACGGAGGGATACTGTAATTATAATTAGATATAAAGAAAAAGTACATAGTACCCTGTAATATTGTATTTTATGGACGGTTTCAACCTTTGGGTCATCTTCATGTAATTTTGTATATTAATAACTATTGTAAATAGTGTGATTTTCTAAAACAAACAAAACCACATGGACAAAATTCGAAATGTAAAACAGTTACTGAAAATGAGAATCTTAAAATATATGTATAATATAAAATGTTTTCATGAACTTCTTATCTTTTGATTTCATCGAATATCGGTTCCTGACATTTAAATTACTTGTGTTTAATATGTTGTTGGATTTTCAATTTTACTTAAATATATGTGGAGTCTTCTTTACAGTTCATCATCAGGCCTTTCCTTTCAACATCCAAAGCGGTTAAATTTTCTTCAATATTTTTATAGTTGGTTTTGAGTTGAGGATGTGTTCTGCAAAGTTGATTTCATGCTTGTTGTGTTGTTGGATTTGATTGCCTGGATGTGCTCTCTGAATCTTGATTTGAAGGTCCTCCGGTTTGTATCTAGAAACTTTCCATAATCGGAACATTTAAGCTGTAGATGCCAGATTTGACATATTGATTAGGTTGATTAGGGTTTTATTTGTTGACTGTGTAATTTGAAATGAGTTGTTTCTGGTTTTATAACTTATTTTATATTTATTATTAACGAATGTTCGATCTGATTGCACTATCGGCATGGCGGCTATAGGGAACACAAACCATTGTTCTCTCATCATTTATATTGTTTGTGTTTAGATTTTTCTTTTTCTTTTTTGTAACATGTTCTCGATCATACAATATTATCAGGGTACTATGTACTTTTTCTTTATATCTAATTAAATTATCTTGTTTCTTTAACAGAAATAATTATTTATTTCGACCGTTTGAACTTTGAATCCAGTTTGGCTGATTCTGTTTTATTTTTTAAACAGTTGTTTTGCAATAAGCGTTAAAGTTAAATCCAAACTTCTGTTTAAAAGCAGATGAACAACAAGATAAGGTTATGTTATTTGTAGTGACAGCTACAGCGAGGTTTACTGTCACCGACTGTACTAAGCAGTGTGGAGAGGAAAGAGTGATCACGTGCGTGCAAGTCGGCGCTTCATCTAGTTGGCACTAACTGTACAATAGTTTTAGCCATTTGCTGAGAGTTGAGTTAGGTACCTTTCCCTTAACACTGTTAGTGCCTGATATTATTTTTTGTTATCGGTTGTGTATGATCCTGAATTAGTGTGCCTAAACTTACATAGTCTAGGATCCCAACTGTATATTTTACCCTTGTCTATACAGATTACCCTCATCCTTTGTTGTTGGTGGGTTTTTTGAACAAGTTTAGTTCAATTTAATTTAAAAAGTGAAATTAATATTGTACTTTTTCTAGAGATAGATTTTACTAAATGTCAACCAGGACGTGTCTGCATAAGTGAATGCATTAGTAAATTTATGAATATAAAGTAATGGTAAATGAAAAACACAAATGAAAATAAAACATAAATTACTATTAATATGAATTAAATGATAAATTAAACAAATTGATAAAGTAACATATAAATTAGAGTTGTGTGGGAGCAGAATTTGTTGGCCGTAATGGAAGGAATTGTGTAAAATAACCAAAATATTCCACATAGTTTATTTTAATTTTGAAGTCAGTTTGGCAGTTTAATACTCTGAAAGTGAAAAGTGCTTCATTTTTATAGTTTTAATATTTTTTCTTGTACAGCTCAATGTATAAAATGTACTCCAAACTGAATGTAAATTCACACGGTACTTTTAGAAAATGAATATATTTTCATTATTTTTAAACTAATTTTAATTTTTTTTATTTTAATATTCATAGTACTAACAAAAAGTTCAGCACACAACACTACAAGAGACTGTTCTTTCCTGATGTACATTTCGACCTAAAGGTAGGTAATCTTCAGGGGATGCTATCTACGGGGGTACCCAAAATAGCAGAATTCGTTATAAAACCATATTTTATTATTTTTTAACTAATTTACATGTATACCTTCAGTATACTCCCATTTAGTGTCGTTTGTTCATTCGATGCTCCCATGGTTTTAGGCACCCCTCATACCTTAGTCTGAATGCCTGCTTCAACCTGTTTGTCTTTTCACTCCTTCATTTTCGTCATATGGTGATTTTTATGTAATTTTTCATTATGGGAACATAAAAGTCCGTGGGACAAATTTAGCCAGTATGGGTGGAGTGGGGAGGATTGGTCATGCTGGTATGGCCAAAAACAAGCACTGAGATGGCTATGTGGAGCGGCACATTGTCACGATGAAAATTAATCTCTCTGCTGAACTTTGTCATTTAATTAAACCATCAAGGCCAGAACAAAACTAACTTTTTAAAGCTTTTAGCTCCTCTTACTGAAGCCTCATACTGGCCACACGAAGTTCAAATGAACTCAAGAAAGTTGGGCTTTCCTTCTCGGCCAAATGTGAATTATGCACTCTCCCCCACCTGCGCTCATTCGACCGATTCCCGATACCTTTGGTTCACGCCCTGCATTATACACAACAAACACTAAATTATATGCACTTACGGTAGCTGGTTTCATTTTTCAGCCAAAGTCCTTTGGCTTGTTTAAGTGTTTTTTGTGCTTCTTCAGATTTATTGAGAATGATAATTGAAATGTAGTTGGATAGATATTTTCTTTTTTAGTAAAAGGAAAGAAACAGACTTTTTCTGCCACTTCCGGGGAAAAACTACTCCCTATTGTTTCAGGTAGTTAAAAACTCCACCCGTCTTCAGAGGACTACGGTACTAATCTAGGAACTACATTTAATTAATATCTTAACTTAAAATCTAACCTAAGACTATTCCAACCAATATTTAAAAATACGCTACATCATAAAATTGTTAGCATCATGTCGTCAGTTATTAGTGGCTAAAGTTTTCCATTTGTACACATCGAGATCTCTTTCAAATTTCCAATCACACGATTCATTCATTCAAATTTTCCCCACTTTAGCCGTTGGTTGAATTAGTTGTTTTCTAATGTGTTCTCCCAGTCGTGTGACATAACTTCGTCGGTGCTATAAAATGCTTTTCGATCAAAACTTCGTTTGAGATGAGCTTTAAATGCCTTAGGCATTGGAGCACTGTCAATTTGGCAACTTGTTGGAGTTGAACTCCTGCCTGAGAGGCAAATGTTCATGAACTACCGTTCTGTGTCTCCCAGTTGGTAGTTTTCCTGCCTCTAGTTTAGTAGAGTGTATATACATACCTCTTAGATCGCATTTCCTTTTGAAAAAGACATGTTTACAAAATATAGAGGCAGGGAAGTGTAAACATTTTCAAGTTTTTGATTGCTGGTCTGCGCGACTCTTTCCACTGTAGCTACTAGCTTTGCAATTGTTCAATTGCTTGTTTTGCAGAATGAACAGCCTAGAAAAGTTTGGTTTGTGCAACCCCTGCGCCATTAGGACAAGTGTGGGTAGATTAGTAGTATGCGTCATCAGTACCTGAGTCGGGCAATATTTGGCTAGTTGTCTCAAAACATAAATGCCTGAGGCTAATTTTGAACAGACACTGTCTACGTAACAATCTCACGTCAACCCTGTCTAGGTGTATTCCGAGGAATTTTGTCAAGTAGACTTCTTCAATCTCAGTCTCATCCAACATAACTATTGGACTACATTCATTAATTGAATTTCCTTGTTTTTTTGACTTGGCTAATGCAAATGTTTATTTGTTAATTTTGCCTAATTAACGACTTTGACTTCTAAGTTTGCTTAGAACTTTGTTAACTGGAACAGCTCCGGCTTGCTATATTCAACCACTAGTTGTGCCGTAAGCCTTAAAGCTTGAACACCTACAGAGGCGAGTTACCTAATAGTTACAACTTACAGCTGGCCCTTCAACAGCATCTGATAGATAGTCCTGCCTGCATTAGCTGTTTTATGAGCGTCAAATAAGTCTTCATATGTAGTGGGTTCAGGTTGAACTCGAGTAGCCACTGCTGCACCTTCAGGATTGATACTGGTTTTCTTTACCAACATTTCAGGGTTGATGATTTTTGCCGGGTGGAATCTCAGGCCGAGACCCTGAGGCGTCGGTGCGTAACAGCTGCAAAAGATGTTTAGTACCGGATGCCACTGCAGGAATTCTCCGACCACAGCTGGACTTTTCTAAATGAAAGGCGTGCGTAGCTCAGCAATGTCTTGGGTGTCCACCAATGTTTTCAGTGCTTTGTAGCGAAGCTTTTCCTTTGTTTAGGGTCTGAAGTGGAGTTGACTTGGTAAAACAAGCCAGCTTGAGCGAGTCGGATACAGTGGGGCGTGAAGCGTTGTGGATCAGGAACTCCACACACAGAAGAGTTCTTACTTTGAGAGGATATTCTAATGAAAAATCTGCTATTACCTGTAGTATCGCTTGAATAACCTGAAACAAGCGGTAGCAAGTAACAAGGTTCTTTACAATCTTATCTAGAGGTTTTGAAATGGGAAATATTTAACTGGTAACTTCATTTTATCGGTTTTATCGCCATGGTCAAGAAAGAGTTCTTGAATACAACTGTCAAAACTGTAGGATTTAAAACTAAGCAGAAGAAAAAAATGTTAAAGATAATAATAGATATAGTGAAGTAAAATACCAACTAAAATTAAACAAACCTAATTTAATTGTCTTCTGCTTTTAAAAGTATAATGTGCGAATACCAACACTGGAATGTCAATGTGGCAGTGCAAGGGGAGGAGGCCGTTGACCTGAGACCACAGTCCAACTACCGCGTTGTGGCAGCACGGGCCGCTCTAGTCTGTCTATCCGCCCCATGATTCATGCTCCAGTGCACATGGATGTCCATTTATTTATTTCACATTATAAAATCACATACTGATATTACTTGAATTTGGGTTATCTATACAAACTAAACTTTTAGTTGTGTTTTTTAAGCATAATGTGGGATTCTTCAACCACCCGTTTCAAGATTGCACAGGCTCGTAAAATATGTAACAACTTTAAAAAAAAAGTAACATTGCAAAACTTAGTAACTGGTTGGATAAATGTATACCCTCAACCACCGTTTCAAGATTGTACAGGCTAAGTAAAATATGTAGCAACTTTAAAAAAAGTAACATTGCAAAACTTAGTAACAGGTTGGATAAATGTATACCCTACCGTGTAAAAGTTTCATTCGCTACACAACAAATTTTAAAGGCTGTAGAAATGATCAAAGCTGAGTCTTTTATCACTCTTTGTACCTGAACAAATTTTATTTTAGCTTTAAAAATTGACTTATATGTCTCTATTAAAAAAGCGGATACAATTTTGGCGTGATTGCCATAATTTTACGTTCACTGAGCAGCATACAGCAACCGCTCAAACTCGAGTTTATTGCTTTTTGAATCTAACAGTAGTTTTTAATTTTCCCCGACAAGTTCTATGTTTTTCCAAAATTCTTTGACTTGTCTCTAAATGTAACAGCCCTGTAGTTACCTCTATGTGGCGAGCTACAAGCGGGTTTTCGGGAACACAGTGCTCAATATTTCATTAAACGACTTATTCAACATTGTGTATTGTCTTTCTTTGACCTTTGTAAACCACTCAGCACAAACAGTCTCCATAAAGGTTGGGATATCGTCAAGTCTTCTATAAGTTTTATGCCTGGCCCCTCTTATCACGTTATGCGAGGTTATTCTTTGCACAACACTCTAATATATATTGCACAAATGTTTTGTTCAGAGAAATCTTCACTAATTATTTTGTCAACAAGCGTGAGGTCTTCTGTTATAAGCTTTTCCAAATGTCTATATCCGAACCTGAAAGCAAAAGAAATATATTTTATTTTTTCACATATAAAATAACAATAATTCAATTGAATGTAAATACTAACAGGTAAGACTAATGTCCATGAGATTTGGTAACAACAATAGATCATGTATTTTCATTACTGAATTGTAGATACAGTATCACTATATCAGTACCTGCAAATAGGGATTTTCAAGTTGAGTCAAACCTTTTATTTAACCCTCGAGTTTGAGTTTTGTATGCTCACCAAGTTATTGTTTTCAGATACCAAGTTATTTTTTAATTTTTCTAATTTCATCCTTTAGAGGATATTTGTTTTTTCTTTTTCAAAAGTCTGATTATAAAATGTAACAAACCTAGGGCTCCCTCCAGGCGCCAAGTTTGACTTGATTACTTTCAGTTTAAAACCTTCAAGCATGTGGTTATTCTTTAAAGCTTGAGTTTTGAGTTTGAATTTCAGCACTTACACAGGCATACTGAATTATTGGCACTTTAAGAACTTGATGATTTTAGACAGAACAATTATTTATAAATAAATGCTTTGATTCACGAAAGACATGAAATAAATTCTACTCCTAATAAATTTAGCAACTCTGAAGTGATAAACACATTAAAATTATTTATTTAAATTAATAATTAAGTAATGATTGTTTGTTGTTCTAAGAACTGTGTATTAAATGGAATTTTATACAGTTTCTCACAGTTCAAGTTCTAAACTTCAGAAAATGATTTCATCTGTTGTTGAAAAGAAAAAAATCAGGGTATTTTCCCAAAAGTGATACATTATTTGATTTTCAGAAACATTTTTTCATACTATAAATAAAGTTTGAACACAAACAATCCACTAAATTTTATTTGCTGGTGAGGCATCATGTTGGGTGATTTGTTTGGTCAAGATGGAAACATGTTTTCTGACTCACCAGCAAATAAAGGTATTGGATGGTTTGTATTCAAACTTGATTTTTAATAAATTCAATAAGAAGCTAATCCTGATGATCCGTCACACTTCCTGATTGGTCTGAAACTTGGTTTGCTTTCAATATGAAACTTCACAAACATGGATGGATTTCTCGTTTAAAATTACACCAATATTAATGGTGTTCTTAAAGACTGCCAATTTTTATACATGTAAAACAGTGGGGGTTTACAAAGGTTACAACATACGAATACAGATAGCACAATTTAGACTTATAATTTCAGATTTCTAAGGCTGATGATCACCTGTATATTTACATTTAGAACTCAAGCCACTTACTCTGTTGCATTCCAGTAATGGTGATCATAGCTTCTTTCAACTGAATGCGGGTGTTGAATGCAGAAACCCTTTATACAGCTTTCTTCACAGATGAAATCAAAACAGAATAGACAATTTCAGTCAATTACTAGAATAAATAGTGTTTGTATTTGGCCTTACGTTGATTCTCTGAATTTGTAAATAAAGATGTTATTAATACAGAGTCCGTGAAAAGAATGCGGGATTTTATAAACATGTTGTTGGATGGAGGGCAAATAAGCATTACGTGACCTTGACATGCACAGTGAAGCATCACAACAATGAGTCACCTACACTAGTGGGCTATTGATGTTGACACGTTACAGCAGACAGGGCGTTATTTCTAAATAGGCTAAAAGGCTGCAGCCTAGAGGCAAATTTTTCAGGAAAAAGTAAGAACACTTTTAAACATAAAATAATTATTTTAAAGTAAAATTACACTTTCATATTAACTTTTGGCCTACTTTCAAATACATTACATTAGTAATTCTTAGCCCATGATCACCTAATTCAATGCAGTACGAATTGTTGAAAATTAACTTACACACTGCCTAAGCGCCAGCAGTTAGATTCCCAACACTCCACAGAGTTTGGAAGAACTACATGACCCAGAACTAAGTAAATACAGTAAATTCAAAACTTATTTAATTTTCCCTAGAGACAGAAATAAAACAGTACAATCTACCTACATCCAGCTAATTGGAAAATACTGTATCCTTTTCTTTTTAGGGCGGACTTATCACCCAGCGAAAACTTATGTATTTCACCTATAACTGATTTTTGAGTTTATTTCAGCTATCTTAGCCCATGACATGAGCGATTAAGCCAATAAATATAAACCTTATGAGTTTGACTCAGTGATCATTTCAGATAAAACAAAATTCACAAGGGAACACAGCACATGCTTGTGGCAACTGGCTAAACACATTAAGGATTCATTCAACTGATGGTTTAACTGTCAAAGAACTGCCTGCAAGGAATTTTCACAGTTTCCCGTTTTCAAGTTTCAAAATTATTTTGATTAATAGCGTGACATATTTGGAAACTATAGGAGTTTTCCAACACTTGTAGAGTCCGATTTCTTATAAATTGTTCAAAAGCGACAAATAAACTTTAAAACTGTGGAAATTTCACTTGGAACACCAATAATTTTGGACGCTCTGGCGTGTTGGTAAGCTTCATAGCTTTAATACAAATAAAGCTAACCTTTAAGTATACTACAACAGCCATTTTGTTTTTGTCCCATAAGAACAACTTAAAACAAGGTTAAGGTTCAGAAACCTTAACCTGAGATGAAATATTAAAAACAAAATTTTCTTGAGACACATTGCCTTCTACTATTATTTTATTGATCTTAGTGAAATATGTTTTATTTTAAAGATAACAATGTACTGTGGCTCATTGACCAGTTTTTGAACATTTTATTATTTTACAGTAAAATTAAAGAAAAAAAACTTACAGAGATTCTTTTAGTGTTTGATTGTGGCTTGATCTTATTAATGGGAAAATAGAAATTGACTCAACGACCATTTGAAACATGTATGCAGTAATGCACTTTAAAACAATGTTTATTTCATAAAATTCGATGAAAATTTGTAGGTGTGAGGTGTTGTTCAAAAAATGCATGTTACATTTCTCTGTAGATGAGAAATTCAAGTTTTTAGCCAAAACTGTCAGCGGTGGCAAATGAACAATACAGCCTATAGTCTGGCATTACGAAATTGACCCTGCAGCAGAAAGCACAGTCGTTATTTGGTTTGCTGAGTTAAAATCAATCGTGAGTGTTCAGCCATTAGACAAACCTATGTAGGACAAATCGCCCCAGATGACAAAGCTATTAGTAGATGGTTCAACCAGTTTTGAGAAATAGAATCATTGAGAAAAACACTCAAGAGGCGGCCGAGAACCTCTGAGGAAAATGTCGAACGCATCCGCCAGTCCTGTGTTAGGAGTCCAAAAAAATCAATAGCTCGAAGAAGCCTTGAACTTCAATCGACTACAGACTTGATGTCTGCCGGGCAAACAAATGGAGCCCACAATGAAACTTACTGAGGTACCAAGAAAAACTTCCTTTTCCCCTGTACATTTTCATTATAAAATGAATAAAATATCTTTAATAGTTTTTTTATTTAATTAAAATTCCGGCATTCTTTTTCGATGACCCTGTATTGTTTATTATTTTGAGAGAATATCTATGGAAGAACATCAAAATTCCACGGAAAGAGCACCATAAACCCAAAGCCTAAAGCTCTCTAGATAACCAATACAAGATGTTTCCGAAGCAACCTTGTACTTAACTTTAAACTAATAAAATGCGTTAAATGCCACTTAGAACACATTGTTACACATTTCTTAAGTAGTTATTTATGATGCCAGAGATATTGTCACACACGGTGTTTGAGGTTGTGGGGGTAAGTCACAAATGTTGTATGTATGAGAACCCCTAATGTATGACCCTCTATTGGTCATAAAATGAAATCCCACGATGAGCAAATTTCTACAGGACCAAAATAATTTGGCATAATAAAAATAATATGTTGTTGTGTACATAAGATATGAATAAAAATTCAACTAACCTCTGGGTTTATCTAGGTCTCTTGAGTAGATGTTCAGCCAGTTCTGAACTGGATTGTTCTGAAAGGGAACACAAGCTGGTTCTCTGTTTGACGGCTCTTCGTCAGGACTTCTTGTCTCGTATCGCTTCAACGGTCTCCTCACCGGCTCTTCCATAATCTCGTTCGTACATATCTCCATCGGTCTCCTCACCGGCTCTTCCATTGTCTTGTTCGTACGCATCTCCACCGGTCTCCTCACCGGCTCTTCCACTGTCTTGTACGTACGCATCTCCAACGGTCTCCTCACCGGCTCTTCCACTGTCTTGTTCGTACGCATCTCCACCGGTCCCCTCACTGGCTCTTTTACTATCTTGTTCGTACGTCTCTCCAGTAGCCTTCTCACTGGCTCTTCATCCTCTTCGTCATCACTGATCATGTTACTATTGATCTCTTCGACAAGCCTTGGGTTTACGAAGATTGAAAACAGTGAACAGGCATCGTCATCAGCACCAGGATCGTTTTCCACCATATTTCTTCTCGTTTCTTCTGTTTGTTCGCTAGTTTGAGCGGTTTCAGACACTGATTCGGGAACCGGTCTGTTCAAAGATATCAGACTTGAGTGTATGTCAGATTTGTTACTGGAGTGGGAATCTTGCTTGAGGGTTTCGGTTTGGCAAAACTGCCTTCCTCTCTGGTCAAGAGGGCTTTACCTCAACAGTTGTTGATTGACAGCTGTTGGTTGCTGATTGGCTGCTGGAAAATTTGATGTGGTTGAATTGAATTTGTGACCATTCTTTGAATGGTGTTATTCTGTCGGAAATTGAACTTTTAACTTCTCTTCTAATGATGCTGTTCTGTTGGGGTATTGAATTTGTAACTTTTGTTTGAATGGTGTTATTCTGTTCAGGAATATAACTTTTGATTTCACTTTGAATGATGCAGGTCTGTTGGGATATTGAATTTGCAACTTTTGTTTGAATGGTGTTATTCTGTTGGGAAATTGAACTTTTAACTTCTCTTCTAATGATGCTGTTCTGTTGGGATATTGAATTTGCAACTTTTGTTTGAATGGTGTTATCCTGTTCAGGAATAGAAGTTTTGACTTCTCTCTGAATGAATGTTTTATTTGATTGAGGTTTTACGAAGTTATCTGCTTTTTCAGTGATTTTGTTTTCAGCAGTTGTTGTTTTAATTATTTTTGTGTCCCCTTTGACAACTACTTGAATGTTTTGTATGTCAATGGTAGTTTTCCAGGAGTTTGCTTGTTTTTCTGCGTTTCATCAGGTTTTGTTGTGTAGAATCTTATCCTTGGTTAGCTCGGTTTTGTGGTGGGAGGTGGCTTTGGGTAGAGAGATATGGAAGAGTTATCACTTGACTTGTTTATTCCTGTGTATTTGGGATCTAACACCAACTTTTTTAAAGAAACTGAACAGTCCTTTGTTATTGCTGAAAACATTAAAACAACATTAGAAAAATGTCATAAAATTTAGATTATACACATTTTAATGTGATTCATTTTGTGGTACTAAACATCCTGCACAACTAAGTTGACAAGACATTACAGGTGCTACAGCACCTTTGTCCTAGCTTCATTGAATTTAATTGTATGGAATGAAACCGCTTTGTGTAGCTGAACTGTGCTAGAATAGACTTAGAATAGGTATCAAGCTTCTTTGTATAGTTAACAAAATCTACACTAACTGTAAGTCAGGGGTTAACACCTATTCAAAAGAAGAATTCTATAATATCTTTCTTTAGGGACTCATGACTACATTTTAAAATGTGCATCTCAGTAGTAATTGGAGCTCAGCGACCTTGTAAAGACTAACTATGATTGCAAATCTATAGAAACAAGGACGCCTCAAGGAACTGTGTGCATTAGGAGAATTGGTTAGAGATAGTGTCAGCTCAGTTGGTTTGAGACACCAGTGCAGCGGTGTTGGGTAAACTAATTTCAAAATGTAGCAAACTAAAACTGATTAGGCAAAAGTAGCATACTATTTTTACTTTTAGTTTTGAACTAATTTTAGGATAGATTTTTTAACTAGGGTGAGATAATAACCTCAAACTCGCTGTGTTTTGCCGACTTTTGCACTAGGCTATGACTGTTTAATGCTCGCGCCGTCCTGACACACAATGTTTGTCGCAGCACAATTTTGTTACAAGATTGGCACTATTGTTTTTTAAAAATATTTTAGCACCAAAAGTCATGAAAAAATTAGCGAAATTCACACTGAAACCACTCTGAATGTAAAGTGACTCTAAAACTAATAGTTGTAGAAGAAGCGCCGCCTTCACTATCTAAACTACAAGGAGCATGCTTAATTAATCACACTATTACCGAACACTGCAATTATTGACAGGATAGTTCGAAAGTCTGTGTACTCAAAATTAAAGAAAGTATGCCCAAAACACATTCAAATTTGTTATGGCCCTTATTTGTTAACATTGGCTTTACTTCAGTATATATTAGTTTTGTTGTTGTTGTTAATAGTTTTGTTGATCTTCTTCTGGAGATATTGGCACTTGATAAATTTAAAACAAAAGGCCAATATACAAAATTTTATTTTGGACAAAGCTTTCAATAGCAAGCTATCATCTTCAGGCTTGTTCCACAAAGAAATAAAATGGAATGTATTTCTTTGTGAACAAATGAACATGTTACATATATTAACTCTTTATTAAATCTAGTAATATAGTTTTGTTCTTTTGTCAACATAAATAATTTTGTATTGTGACAATAAAAATGTTTAATTTAAATGTTCAACACATAATATCAACAACAACAACAATAATTATTGTCAACTATTGTACAAACAAGTTTGCTTCATTTGACATGACAATAAATTTAAAAATACTATACCCCTGGTAATGACTTATATCTATACAGAAAAAAAAACACAAAAGAATTAACATTAAAATTTTAAGCCTTCATGAATTTTCTCAAATTATAAAACGAATTTTGATATCAAATTGTTTTAGGTGTGTTTTAAATATTTTTAAATCTTTATTTCGTAAAGTATCAAATGTTGTAAACAAACATAATAATGTTGTTTTGATTATTTTGTAAAATTAAATAGTTAGGACATACTCTAATTAGAATGTATTGAACTAAAAACACTAAAATCAGAGAGTTTTTCTCCTGCATCATTTTTGGGTACTATTCCAGTAGTTTTAGAGCATAAACCACTTTTATAGATTAATTAACTCCCCAGTTTACAGTAACCCTATAGGCTTCATGTCGCTATATTTAGATGTAAGCTTTGTGTTGAGCCAAAGGAAAAATGCATCAGCGGTGCATGCACCGTGGCGTGAGGCCAAGAAATGCCCTGGCCAAGGTACCAAACCCAGAGATCATATGAGAGAAGCAAAGTAGGCAAGACTATAGAAGCAAGAGTTAGTGTGTCTATCCCTACCTT
This sequence comes from Matsumurasca onukii, assembly GCA_018831715.1. NCBI lineage: Eukaryota > Metazoa > Arthropoda > Insecta > Hemiptera > Cicadellidae > Matsumurasca > Matsumurasca onukii. Next base: position 5,599,528 of record CM032058.1, on the reverse strand, counting down.
GACAATCTAAATCTAGACCACTTTCAACACTACATTCGACAATAGTTTCAGATCCAGTTAGGGTTTTTTGCAAAAAAATGTCAAGCTCAGCTATGCCAAAACTGCAACGTCTGTCTATTGTTGAAGTGTTAACCCTACAAACGTCATCTAATGTCTCTATTTTATCACTGAAAGCTGTGTCCTTTCTTTTCTCTTCAGAACTTTCTTCACCGATGAAGCTGTCAATAGCTGCTATAATGTCATCACTACCGACGGGTGAATTTGAATGGTAACCACAAGATATAGAACTACAATCGTTAAGGCACTGTTCATGTTTTCTTTTAATGTTTTCTTTCAGTTCTCTTTCTCTTCTTAATTCTGAAAATAAAATTAATGTTCGAATTAGTCGAGTGATTTGGTTTAAAGATTTTCAGTGCTTGATTAAATGGGCTCTTCTTAAAGATTGGCATGAGCTATTTACGTTTTGGAGAGCTTAGTCACGACTTAATGAATAAGTTAAGATTCCATAACCAAAATGTCCAAACCCTTGTATAACAACAACTCGCTGCTGTAAATTGTGAGGTGTGTAAAATGTTTTTACCACAGAATCCTAAGATCAGGGCACATTCACCTATTCGCCACTTATTAACTAAATGTTGTTATTTAGCTATCTTCCTCTAACTATTCCAAGCTTGTGACCTTCAGCTTTGGGTAAACTAATTTAATAAAAAGGTAGCTTGCTAAAACTATACCTGATTAGTGATTTTGAACAAATCTACTTGAAATAAAAAAGTACTGTTAGTGATTTACAAAAATACTTGAAAAAGCTAGCTACTTTCACCCTAGTTTTGACCTAGTTTTAGAACAGCAGGACGGTAATTATCACTCACAATTCTTTGTGCTAGGTAAGGTTGGATTAAAAGAAAAACTAGTAAATTAAAACAGAGATGCGAAGGCGAAGGGTTAAAGTGACTTGAAAAGATATTTCTAAAAGATTTGCTAAACTCCAATCACCACTAAGGCATTCAAAGCAGTATCATGCATCAAGTTAGTAGTATTATTTATTTCCTTGTTTTATTTATTATTTAGGATAATGAAAAAGGTTTATGTTGGACAAAACTATCCACTCTTTATAGAGTCCTGCATGTCTAAACTAATTAAAAATAAACCTAGTACAATTGATAGGAAATTAAGTTGGACTTAATAGTTTGATTGAAAAAATGTTCTTTAATACGACTTTAAGCATAAATTCAGCACACTTATTTATTTCCATGAAGCATCCATTTGAAAATGAAACATCGGACAAATGTTCAGATAATAACGTTACATATTTTTACTAATTTAAACTTTTATTTTGTATTGTCAAATTTTGATGAGAGTAAATTTAAAGCTGTTTATTTGAGGGTTAATTTTTATCAATTTAGGACAGTATGTTTTCTATTTTGGTAATAGTTCTTACTCACGTTTTCTGATAATGCAGTGGCAAACATATATTTCTTTTTTATGTCATGTTTTGACAATGAAAGGATCCAAATAGCTGGTTTTAGGAAACCGCCCATTAAGTCAGATTTGCAAGACTCAAGCGTATTGTAGAGGTGTGTGAGTACTCGATTATCGAATGCAGTATTCTAGAGACTTCGGCTCGACATGATGGTTAAGCTCAGAATTTTGTGGACTAATTTGCCTTAGGTATAATGGTGATTTTATCACTGGCGCTATCGTAAGTCAAGAGTTAGCCATGAGCGGTATCAAAGTCGTGATTTTGTCACGCGGGCTAGTGGGAGTCAAGAGATGCGCCGTGAGCGGTATCAAAGTCGTGATTTCGTTCGCGGTAGCTAGCGAGTCAAGTGATTGCGCGAACAATATCAAAGTCGTTATTTGATGCAGGCTAGCAGAGTCAAGCGCCGTGAGCGGTATCAAAGATTCGCGTAACAGTCAAGTGATTGCAACAATATCAAAGTCGTTATTTGATGCGAAGCTAGCAGTCAAAGATGGCGTGAGCGGTATCAAAGTCGTGATTTGTCAGCAGGCTATAGTCAAGTGATAGCCACGAACAATATTGAAATCGCTATTTCGGCGCAGGCACTAGCAAAAGTCAAGAGATCGTTCTGAACAGTATCGAAGTACTGATTTCAATGCAGGCGTTTGCGGGAGTCAAGAGATCGCCGCGAACAGTATCAAAGTCGTGTTTTCAAAATAAAAAGGTTTGGCCTTGGAAGCAAATACTGCCGAAAATATAGCAGAAAGTTATAAGTTAAGTCAATTTTTTGTGGATTTGATGCTTTGATTTATACTGTTTGTTTAAATGTTAACAAATTATCTCTTTCGTTTTGTTTCTTGTGGATTTTATTTGATATATAAATGTTCATATTCAACTTGTTTAAAGTAAATAGTAAAATTTGTCAAGAAAACTGCAAGATGATCTTGATTTTTTAATGCCCATACAATAATACGACTCAACTCGAAAACTCAAGCTTTTTAACAAAATAAATTTAAGAGACATCTGCAAATAAATAATCAATAAAGTTAATTTATTTAAATAAATAAATTAACTTTATTGGATCTCTTAAATTATGTAATTCAATAAGAAAAAGCTTAGTATACCATGGATTTTTTAACAAACTGACTCAAACTAAAAAATGTGACTTGGACACACCTAAGCGTATTGTTAATAATAGAATTTAATTATATTACCTGAGTGCGGCCTTGGTATCAGTTTCCACTCCTGCTCAACATTGAGGCTGGCTTGACCTTTTCATTGGCCATAAAATCTTTCACTTGTTCACTTTCCTTGGTACTTTGATTTGGAGTCACTGTTACTGAAAAATTAAACCACATTTTAGTGTTGTAAACTTAGGTTTTTGATTTGTACAGAACAAAAGTTGTTTGCAAGCTTTAACACCTAACTATAATTGAAGAACAAATGTATGTTAAAAAGTTTTTGTTTCTGTGTGTGTGTCTCAGTATATCTCTTCTTGCTATAACTCAAGCATACCTTATAGAATCGGGGTTCGATACTTTATACGGGGGATACTATTTTTGTTGGCTGAGTAAATTCTCTGAACAGCTACTAAGCTTAACGAAAAGTCTACTTTAAATACTCACTTTTATGTTTGTTTGTTGGTTTTTTTTTAAAATTTGTATTCAAGTGTGAAATAAAACTACAGTACGATCTCACTAATCTGGCCCTATATGAGGTCGAATGCGGATTAGCGGAAATGCCGGTTCACTAAAAGATTCACTTTGCCAGGAATAATATTTCTTACGTTAGAGGACGATTCACTACTCTTCAATTTCATTCTTATTCTTCCCTTATGTCTGTGGATTTTGATCTGCCGATGTTAACTTATCATCTCCTTCTAATCATTTTAAAATCATGTGCTTTTAATCTATGTCAAGGTAACATGATTACGTTTTCCGACATCTCACGGCCTGTACTGAGCGGAAGCACCAATTAGCAAAAGAGCAGCGCTTACAGACAAGTAGAGACTTGAAACAGGACCTAAATGGCGTGGTCAGCGTCGGATTACTGGGCGTCAGTGGAACGGCGCGATTATAGAGACTGTACTGTACACTATAATTTTATAGTTTAAAATTATTTAGCTTCGCTTTCATTCATCCTTATACTTGACTTAGCAGAGCAAACTTCGAAATTAGACTGCATACAACCTAAGAGACTCTAAGGAGATACTACCTAAACGATGTGGACTGTTTACTTTGCAGGTGCTCATCGTTTAATTTTGGCCTTTCATTTCTTTTCAATTTGTTGGGTTTTTCCTTATCCAAACTTACGACACGAGATTTATTATCTGAAATGAAACATGGGATAAATGAGTAGTAATGCACACAGTGCTTAGGTCATTGAACAAGTAACAACATAAAATTTTGACAACTGGCCTAAAAACCCAGACAAGCCGCCAATGTGCAGGATACATTGTTACATACGAGGTCTGTCCAATAAGTTCGCGAACTGGTTCAATATGGCGGCCCTGAGGCGACGTAAAGCTCCGCCAACTACATCACGTGACTTCTGGACATCCAATGAAGCGTCAGTGCTCGTTTTACATTCGAGCTGTGCCTATCAAGCTGTCGGTGTCAGTTTATATTTTATTTGTTTTTGCCGTTCGTCGAAAAATGGAGATCAAATCACTGAACAATGAATCAACATCAAGTTGATCCGGTGATGCCCACTCATCACTTTTCGCATTTTAGAAAAAGGACAAAAACACAGGAGGCAAGATTTGGCAAATAGAGCGGGTGGTTAAGGAGGGAGATGGAATTTGTTGCCAAAAAATCACGAACAATCGAAGAAGAATGTGCAAAGGCGTTGTCATGGTTAAAATTCCATCCATCGCTTTGACACAATTCGGCCTCACTTGACGCACGCTATCTCTCAAGCTCTTAAGAACGTCAACATAGAATTCAGATGTTCGTCTGCAATCATTCTAACAGTTTTTCCGACGATCATCAGACACCAGCCACGGCTCACACACGATCAATGTTTTCATTCACATGAGGTTGAAGGTCGTCCCTGCCTTGCATCATCTTTAGCGTCTTCGCGGCCATCTTTGAAACGTTTAATCCACTTGAAAATGGACGTTTTCTTCAAATAATTATCTCCGTAAACAGCCCTCAACATATCTTTAGCTTTTTGAGAGCTTTTGCCTATAGTTCCCAAAATTTTGATGTTGATTCGTTGTTCAGTGATTTCATCAATCTCCATTTTTTACGAGCGGCACAAACAAATCAAATATCTGACACAGTTTGATAGGTTTAACTCAACTGTCAAGCGAGCACTGGCGTTTAGTTAGATGTCCAGTAGTCGCGTGATGTAGTTGGTGGAGTTTCACGTTAGCCTCTGGGCGCCATATTGAACCAGTTGCGAACTTATTGGACAGACCTCATTATGCCAGGATAGTAGAATTTTATTTATAGTGAAAATAGAACTTCACACTTTTAGACTTAGGTCTAGACCAAGTAATTTAGAATACACCATTTTCCGTGCATTAGATAAGGTTTGAAAATGAACCACTGTACTTTAAACATTTTACCTGAAATGAGTTGAGTATTTAAATTTGCAGGGTTCTGAGGACTTTTAACTTCAATTCTTTTGGGTCTCCTCCTTCTGTCTTGGCGAGCTTGTAAAGATTTTTTCTTGTCTGAAAAGTTAAAGACAGTAATTAACTGACAATATCTTGAACTTGTATGTAGTTTACACATGTTACATTTAGCTTTCATTGATTCTGGTAGTCACAAGTGTCAATATCATCATTATTGTCCGCTTACCAGTTACCTGGGCGTATCACATTGGGATAGGTAAAAGAGCAGTGTTTCATTTTCTTATATACAATTTTATGAATGCTAAAGTTCATAATTTACTGCCATCTTCCACCAAGCAAGTACCTAATTCGGTTTTACACCCGTCAAAATTTAATTCTGCATTTAAAAGTCTGAATCCTTTAGTTATTACAGTCAACTAACATAATTGGGAGAGAATAAAATCGTTCACAGTCTATATTAGTTTTCCTGGCTCCTAAATTTAGGCATTAAGATTGACCTAATCCAGGGATTGGTCCTGACCTTCTGTTTCACAATTTTGCTTTGCAAGTTAATAAAATATGTGCTTGCCCAAAATTATACATGTATATTTTCTAAACAGCATTGACTTTAAAATTTCCACTACATAATATTTCATTTTCAAACATTTTTTCAAATTAAAATATTTAGTTTTTCCCACTTGGGACCTTGTGTTATTACAAGTTAGTAGTTACCTTTTGGCCTGTAAATCAACTGTAGTTTTCTTCTTATAAATGTACATTTGGGACTGGGATGTGCCATCTTCAGTATAATTTTCACCATTGTTCATTATGTTTAAAATATATATATACACAGTCACACAAGCGGTCACTTAATTTGTATTGCGGGATGTCACACAGCGGAACTTAGACAGCCATGCACTATAGGCCATTATTGGCGAGCATACGATTGGGCCCCGAAGCGGTAGCCAAGCTCCGTCTTATGCATGCGGAATTAAGCCATGCACTTAATTAAATTACATAATATGTAATGTTTCCATATATATATATATATATTTTTTTAACATAATGAACAATAGTGAAAAGTACACTGATGCATTTAGTCGAAATGTACATTGTAAGAAGAAAACTACAGTAGGATCTAAAGGTGCCAAAAAGGTAACGTAATTTTTAAAGATACAGTCAACTCCCGATTAACGCTAAAAGTAGGGTTGAGGCTTCCCGGATAAGCAAAATTGGGGTTAATCCGCCAAAACCGAAAATTAATGTATAATAAGGTATATTAAGACCTAAACAACTAAAAATGAGGATAAGGCCGTTTTCATACGTTCGACTTTTAGCCAGGTGCGGAGTGGGTTTGATTACAATAGCAAGTGGCGTCGGCGCATCCAGAACAGCTCCATGAGATTGTATTGTAATACTCAGCGCCGTTCATTATCTGGCAAGCGGTGAAAAATCGTAACATCTGAAAGCGGCCTTATCCTCATTTTAGTTGTTTAGGTCTTTATGTACCTTATTAAGTTGTACACATTGATTTTTGCGTTATTCTTTGTCATGGTTAATAGTTATACCTGATTACGTTAATCGGGGTTGACTGTATTATCATATGCTTAGCGAAAAAGCATATGGTGTTTAGCATTCAGGAAAAACGAAGTTCCTGTATAATTTCTCTATTTCTTTGGGTAAATTTGGCGATTTCCCAGTTAAGGGCTCAATATTATTAGTTTTCAATTCTTGTTTAAATTTGGAATAACTGCTGGGCAGCTACCTTGAGAGTTAGTACTCTGCTCATTTGTTAGTTATCTTTGGACTCACGTTAGCATCTACTTAACAAAGTATATAGTATAGTTTTATTTTTTATGACACAACCTATTCGAAAAAGTCTTGGCGAAGAAGAAATTATAAGGTATCTGTTACAAACTACTTAAGTTGTTGTTACCAATGATTTATATAGTGTCTCACGACAAAATCACAATATTAGCTACCATTTGTGGCAATCCCAAGACCAATTTACAATTTGTCTATGATTTTGAAATTACCTGCTGATGGCTTGTTTTGGGGGTCTCTTGGTTCGTTTGGGTGTTTCTAGTCTCTTAATTCCAATCACAGTTTCCTCTTTGTTTTTGTCAAAGCATATTTCTATGGCCCTTTTCTTTCTGTAAATACAATTAGACAATGAACTTTGGAACAAAACAACACAATCAAGTTAGGTTGAGCAAGGAGTAAATATCTTGAAAGAAATAAAATAAATATTACAGAAAAGTTTCTAAATAAATAATGTAAATATTACTGTTGAAGGGGTACTCACAGAGAAGGGATATTAAATATAATAGAAAATAAATCAAGAAATACCCTTTTATAGTTATTATATAATACCGACCGGTTTGGAAATTACATTTCTTTGAGATTTTGTTTTCACCGTGACCATGGAATAATTTCTGAAACCGATTGGTATTATAAAATAATGAAAAATACCGTTTTGATTTATTTTCTATTAATGTAAATATCATTCAAATGTTTATATGTTTTTGTTAGGTTTCTTTCAGTACTGAGGTACTGGTCCAATTGTTTATAGCATACAATAGAATAATTTGCCCTTTGTGCTGTAATTTTATTTTTAAATTTTCATAAAACCCTCCCGTATGGGTTTCCCCAGTCCCTGTAAGCAAAATTTCAGCAAAACTGCTCTCTGGTCTTGAGCATTACCAGTCATTGAACCACTCCTCTAAGCGGGGATTTAGCGCCTCCTAAGCTCAAAAGTGCCACTCGCCACCTAACTGGATTTGATGAGCCATTTTCTCTTCAGTGATCCTCAGTGGGTCATTGTGGCCCCGCACCGGAATGATCAATGCTTGCATTGCACGTACCAAGCGCACGGTGGATTGAACCCCTGTGACAGACGGGCCAACTGTCGCTGACAGTCTAACTCATCCACTGGGCTGTTTGTATTGGGCTGTCAGACTTCCGCGTGAGTTGGCGTCGGGGGAGGTGGTAGTTTCGTGTTCTCTGCTAGGTGCCGTTAGTGTAGCGTAGTCCTTGCCTATGTTCTGCAGCTATATGTAATAAGCGATGTGGGACTAGACTATTTTGCTGTTCGCTCGATGTGGACTCAGTTAGCTATTGGGTATGATAAGTGTATACAATGTAATAAGACATTGTCAAGTTTAGCAAAGTACAGCAGTTTATACCAGACTTTTATAAAAAACTAGCTGCATGACATCCTGTCAAAGATTTGTAATGGCGTTTGATTTTATTTTTACTGTACATATGTTTTGTAAATAGGGATATCAGCTGGCAGCAAATACAATAAAGCTCAAATTGTTTTCGTTTTAGTTGAACCGTTTGTAGGGAAAAAGAAAAGGCTGTTTAAAGGGTTCCGACAATTTATTGAATTTTCGCCCATTAAAACCATCCTTGAACTCCAACGAACATTTAAAAAAGGTTTGGGAAATTAGTCCAGGCTTGTTCAGTTATGCGCTTAGAAACTCATTCATTTTTTATATATAATAGACTAGCTGACTCGACAAGACTTACGTCCTGTCAAAAGATTTGTAATGTGGCCCGTTTGTTTTTGTTTTTACTGTAAAAGTGCATGTTTTATAAAATAGGGATATCAATGGCAATGAATATCAATAAAGCTCAAATTGTTTTACGTTTTAGTTAGAACCGCGTTTGTATGGGAAAAGAAAGGGCTGTTTAAAAGGGGTTCCGGCAATTGTTGAATTTTCTACTTCCGTAAAAACCATCCTTGAACTCAACATGGTATTTAAAATTTGGCCAGAATTGGTCCAGGCGTCGTTGAGTTATCGGTTAGAAACTACATTTTCGTTCTTTTTATAAATAAGTGCATACATCCCAATGTTCGTTTGACTTTCTGTTACTTAAAGCCACAGCTCAAAACCCCAAAATTTGTAGATAAACCAAATCAATTAAGCTATTATATTTTATAGCTCAAACTGTTTTTAATTAGGCATTCTTGTAGACAATTTATTTATTTAGGAGCTCAAACCAAAATGAAGAATCCAGCACAGTGTTAATTTTTGGCGCTTCAGGTCTATCTTCATTATCTATAAAAACACAACAAATAAGATCTTACTAGCAGGCTGTTGTGGTGTCACAACTCTCTTGGCAGACTCAAGTTTCAGGTTGGCTTTTGCTGTCTGTTTTGTTTCCATCACGTCTCATCTGCCTTGGCACTGGTTATAGGAGTTTTCTTGGCTGAAAATTTGAAGTACAGTTGAGTATTAACACTTTCTAATTAAGTGAATTGATTCAGTTGTTTCCACTTGAGTTTGTTTTATCAAATCGTTAAAACTGAATTGTGTTGTTTAGTTTACTTACTCTTTTTGTAAGTTATAGCTTTTGTCTTAAAGGCCCTAGTAGAACTGAAAATTGACAGTCTGTGTTCTTCTATGTGTTTGTAATTTATCCAGGTGAGCCTGCTTCGCCTTTCTATTCTTTATTAGCGAATCCTGGCCTAGTGTCCTATTTCCTAAATCTCAGTTTTCAATAAAGTAGTGGCTAATAATAAACTATGTATGAGAGAAAAAAGGGAACTTATGCTCAAGTTTGTAACAGGTTGGAAGACATAGAGAGATAGTTTTATTTGCTAAGATTGGATTAGGCTATGTACTAGAGGTTGGTAGTATATAGCAGTTGGCATTTTCCTTAATGTTTGTAAACAACCACAACAAGGTTTAAAGGTATATTGCATGAAAGAACAAATTATTCAACTGTAAATGACTGACTAAGGTTAGTGAGAAATAAATGCCACTTCACAGCAAATAAGATGTTTATGTTTACATTTGATATTTTCATTGCTTCTTGCTCAAGAAGAAACACACAGATAATGATCTGAATACTGTAAAATTTTTTCCATGGAGAGCCAAGTTTAAAATATGGAAGAGACAGCTAAAACTACATTCATAATTGGAAAATTTGGATTTTAAGACGACGAGTAAAAACTAAAAAGTAACTGTGTGTGTAATAATTGTTATTGGAATTTATAGCAGTTCACGTGTTTTTATCGTTACAGCATTTCTAATGTAACTATTAAATCACAGTTACAGAAAATGTAATGACTACAATTTGGTAATTGTTACTCCCAAGCCTAGGTAATAGAAACTAATTACTCTATTTCCTATGGAAATTAGCTAACAACATCTTACTTGCAGATTGTATTGTAGCCTTCTTTTGTTGTTGATCAGTGTTGGAATTTTCATTCTTCTTTATGTTTCCATCTACCTTTGCATTGAAGGTTAAAACATAGCGTTCTTGCTATGAACCGAAAGTTATACTCAATAATTATGAACACATTATCATTTTATAATTGCTAAATTCAACTTTTAACTTTTTGATACTATTAACAAAGACAAGTAAAACAGAGTAGTATCCTTTTTCATATTTTTATTGTGGCGACCGGTTTAGGAGCTAAGCCCATCGTCTCAGTGAGCATGAAAATTGTCTAACCTATTTGACAAAATTAACAGTTTTGATACTAATTTTAAATTAAAACTCCAAAAGTGCAATCAATACAGGGTTATTACAAATGATGTTCCTGATTTTGATTATAAATATTACTGGGTAAATTTGCTTTTAGACCATTTTAATTGGTACCCTTGGAAAGAAAAACTCATCAAATTTTATTTATAATGGTTTGGATGCGTTTCTGCTGTTTCTTAAGCCATATCAAAAATTTATAGTTAAGAATAGTGATGAAAATTGAGTTTTTCTTCAAATGTAACCATTTTGTTTCTTTTGTATAACATTTAAAACCATTTAATATACACTTGAAATCGTGAACATCATTTGTAATAACCCTGTATTGTGTATTCAAATATAACACAACATTTTGATAAAATTAATGTCATTGTCAGTGAAAAGACCAACTCCTATTGTTAGCACTTTTGGAGTTTTATTTAAAATTAGTATTGGAAATAGTAGTAGTCGTCATGAATAATATTTAAGCGTTTCATTTTTATATGTTTCATAAGATTGAACATATTAACATAGTTATTGCATGTTTATGACTAATGAATTTTGAAACAAACAAGTACTGAATTGATGAATCCATAACTTTTAATTAACTTTATGGATATCAATTACATGATGATATTCATGCTAGGGTTGAATGCAGTTTATGGTTAATGGGATGAATTACATAACTATTAATATGTTATGGATAAATATTGAGAAAGAATAGGTTTGATACAGATTAAAAAAATAAAACATTACGACATCAGAGATTAAGATTTTGTGTGACGGGTTAGACTTTTCTTTTCAGGTGGGGATTGGGCAAAAATAATTTGTCTTGCTTGATTTGGACAAAATTTCTGGACGGATTATTTAAAAGCTCAGTGTTAAGCGAAAAATGGTTGGTAAATTGAAAAGGTTTACAAAAAGTACATACATTTACAAAAATATAAATTTAAAATAAAACCTTTGGGTAAACTACAAAAAATGTGCATATAATACACTAGGCGTTTCAGCTACTCTGTAGTACCAGTCAAAGTATAGAAACAAGAAGAGAAATACATTTTAATAGAACAATCCATCAAAGTAAAACTATCAAAAATGAGTTTGTTTGGAAATCCTCTCAAATTACCAGATCTGTTGAAAATGCCCTTAAGCCAAAATCCAACCCAAAAATTCCTTAAAACAATTTTCTTGCCTCAATATCTTCAAAAAAATCCCTCTCGTCTCAAAAATACCACTTTCAGGACATTTCCCACCAATTTTCAGAATTTTAATTTTTGTCAGGAACTTTTCGATTTTGGGTCTTATCCACCTCTAATTAAGACATACATTTAAAAACTCAAGACATGATATTGTCTGAGTATAACATGTAAAGACTCAAGACTGAAGTGGAAATGGTTGGTTTTAGTCAATAGTGCAAATCTTAGTTTCTCAAATGTTCTAGAAAAGAACAGAATTATAAGTTTTCTTACATTAGAAAGTGAGATAATCTTCTTCTTTGGTTAAACTCCTCAGTTGGTTTCAGCTTTACCGTCATGTTTGATTCTTCCACTGCTGAGTCCTTTCTTACACTTGGGTACAAGCGTCTTCCTACCTGAAAATTAAATTTCACGTTTAGTAACCTCTTTAGATTTAATGCTACTTTTGCTTTAGATTTGGTCATTGCCCGTGGTGGAGGTTCATTGGTCGAGTCTGGGTGAGATCCTTTCAATAACTACTCACCACATCTCTGTTTTTCAGCTATTTGTTTTCAAGGTGTATGTTAAGGCTAACATGTAGTTTTATCTCTATAATGTCCTTGTTTACTTGTCCATATTTGTTTGTAATTTTGACAAGCCATCAATTTTCATGATCTTAGCTATTGTCAAATATTGGTTGGAATAGTCCTAGGTTAGTGCAAGTTAAGATATTATTAAATGTAGTTCCTAGATTGAGTGTAGTCCTCTGAAGACAGTGGAGTTTCTAACTACCGAAGCGTTAGGAGTAGTTTTCTCCGGAGTGTGGAAAAGTCCGTTCTTTCCTTTACTTAAAATATTATTATTTAATTTGACATGAGCCAGTTGGTAATTGAGCCCGATGTAACTTGTAGCGACCAGTTACATTTTGAATACTGTAACTGTAATCATTCTGATTTTCTGTAACTTGTAACTGTAATCAGTTACATTTTATAAAATAACTGTCTGTAATCAGTTACTGTCTGAAAGTAACTTCCCAAGTCTGGTCATTACATGCGTGAAGGGCTGCAATACGTGTGAGGTTAGCTGCTTGCACAGTGACTTCGCCACTTTCATGACTGACTGGGTGCGGTTCAAGGTCAAGTATTACAGAACACGGCATTGTCGCGTTGCTTGTCGTTACGCTTCGTCTGTAACACTGCATAACAGCCCCTCCCTCAACCATCGCAAACACTGTCACTCTCCAAACTGTAAACAGTGCGTGCTGTAAACAATGCGTAATCTTTGTTTATTAATAAAGTTTTACTAATAAGGCGGCTGGTTTGGTGTTGCAATGCTTCATTGGCATTTAACGTGTTAATTATCTGTACTGTTTTTGTATTAAAATGGTTTCATTAAAATGTGTTGTAAAAGTGAGTATTTTGTTTCATTTCTTCTTGTGACAATGAAAAATGTCTTTAAAGTTTAAACATTTCTAGATACATTCAAATTTTTTCTTAATAGCTAGTTTGGATTAACTGGAAATTGGATTAAGTTAGGACTACAGGGACTGTGGTGTAGTTTCTTGATTGCTAGAAGTACATTAGTGGAAATAGACATATAGTCAACCAGTGGTTAACAGTTGATATTAGTTATACTTATTACTATTACATAATTAATATCCAATGATAATATTTTACCTGCAGCTGATTTAATAGAGCTTTGAACCTCCTTCACATTACAATCAGATTTCTTATCTTCTTTCTTATCAGATCACGAATATCTTCGCAGTTTCCTCGTTCTGTTTCAAAGTCATCACCCAAGTGTTCTTGCCTAAAAGTGTTCAACAAATTATTACTCTTGACCCTCTCTGTTTAGTTTTAGAAAAAAATGTGACCCTAGTTAGCAAGGTTGATTACAGAACAAAGCAATCTGCTGTGCCGTTTCATACATACAGAGTGTTCAGCTTAGGACATTACCGTATATCTCCCACTACATTACCGTATTTCCTGCATGTACCCAAATAAATGTTGCCGATTTTCTGGTGCAATGTAATTAGCCATTAAAAATGTTGTTGAAATGCTATGTCAAGACCATAGTTAGTCCTGGCCATGATTCAGCGTGAAAAATAGTATTTGCCCGAAGGCGGCAGCGATCTGTTGTCTCCTGTGGTGTCCATGATGAAATGGACCTTCCCTAACTACAAGGGTTATCCAGAAAGTAAGTTACGTTTTGGTTACCTCGCTAGGAGTGAAGCTATAGCCATTTGATATGTGGTTGTTCCCCAGTTCAGTCATCTAGCCGATTAACTCTCAGGTCTCGTACTTTTAGCGTTACAGTGTAAGCGAAAATGTCTTTGTCAATTGAAAATCGCCGAGCTGTAAAGTCGTGCAGTAATAAGGTTTTTGGCTGCAAAACTGTAAGCGATTGAAATCTATCGACAGCTTTGTGAAGTGTACGGGACAATACCATCACTGAAGGTGGAGTCGTCAATGGAGCATTAAGCTTTAAAGCGAACAAATGTGCTTGCGGCGAAAAGAGAAGTGGAAGACCAGCTTGGCGAATGCCGAACTTAAGGAAAAAGCTAATGAAATCACAAATCAGCAAATGGGTGCAGCGTTAACATTTTTGGACCATTACCACAAATATGGCAATTTACTACTTAATCAGTTGTTACTGGTGATGAAACATGGGTGAAACATGTTAACTGTGAGGCGAAATTGCAGTCAATGCAGTAGAGACACACAAATTTCTTTCAAAACAAAAATGCATGCAAGCGATGTCGATAAGGAAGATTATGATGACCGTGCAGTGGGAGTTGTTTCCTCATTCACCGTGCGGTCGGATCTTGCATTAAGGACTACCACTTGTTCCCAACGATGAAGAATTGGCTGGCAGCACAGCGTTCTGCGATGATGAAGCGGCTGCAGGAAGAAGTAACAAAAGGGTTGAAGGAAAGGCAGCAGAATTGTATGACGAAGAAATTTTAAAGCTTCGTCCATCGGTATGATAATTGCCTAAATTTGTATGGCGGTTATGTAGAAAAGTAGTATTTTAGTGTGGCTTTCAAATGTATATAGTAAAATCTTTTCCTATTCTTAGTTGAATTTTTATTCCAAAACATAATTTACTTTCTGGATAGCCCTCCATTTGCGACGAAATCTAGACTCGTCTAAGTAAAGTCCATTACAACATCACAACTTTCATTGCCGTCCATTACAAAATCACAAATTTTATTGATGTCAGTGACAAAATCGTCTTTTGTTAATTTTTACTACCTCTCTCCCTCTAAGATTTTTCAGCTAAGGGACCAAATTTCAGAATTATTTTCAATTTTCTCCCTATGTATTGAAAATATTATTTCCTAGTATTGCCGTAGGCTGGACAATTTAGTTTGTACCTAGCCATTTTCAAAATGTATACTCTTGAAGTGTTTGAGCATAAGTCTTGGTAATTAATGCTTAATAATTAATTATATGATACTATGTTTGAATATTTTACCTGCAGTGTAACTATATTGTTGTTTTGTCCCTTATCAACATAGGAATTGATCATCTCAGTTTTGCCCATTCTTTCTTGCCGCCAACTTTTTGTATCAAAGCTTATCGAAGAGTGAGTTTTTTGCTGAAAGATGTCATTATACTGTTGAATACTATCACTATATGACGGCAAATAGTATCACTGCCTTAATGCTGACCTTTTCCCTTCATTTAATCATTGCTATTTCAATTTTAGTATAGTAGTAAGTTTTAGGAAAACAATGAAACAACAAAATTAACTAGAAAATAAGATCTATGCTAATTTGGTTTACTTATTTTATTCAGACAAACACTTTAGTCAAGATCCAAAGTATTTTCACCATCATCTGTTTTTTTTTTGAGACCTGTTTTTTATTAGGATTTATAAAAGAAAATAATTACAAAACAACTTTGAGGTTGTCCATGAAATCCGACCGAGGGATGTACCGTATTTATATCATAGAAAAACCTATAAAATAAGCCCATGCATTCCTTATTGGACGCAGTGGTGAAAAGGCACTAATTTCATTTTGCACATTCACTAAACTAGATGAGTTGAAATGTGAATAATTTACCTGCAGGCAGTGTTACTATATTGTTGTTTTGTCCTTTCCAACATTGGAATCAGTTATCTCAGTTCTGCCCAATTCTTTTACACCCACTAGCGTTTTAGGTATAAAAATGCTTATCAAAGGCGAGCTTTTTGCTGAAAGACACCTAAATGTGATTATACTGTTGAGTACTGTCACTGCAGGATTGCATGCTGACCTTTTCTCGGTTAATCATTATTAATCATCTTCCTAACAATTTCAATGTTTGTACATATGTATGTACAGTGCCGCCAAAATAAACAGTACTGAAATTGAAACAGCTGTAACTTCTTTTCAATCAGCTGTGACAGCTTTTAATTTTGCAGCACGTGTCTATTTTGTCTTTCCCCTCTGGGTTAGATTAGGCTGAAATGGTGTTGACAACTCGCGGAAAGACTTTTATTGTAGAACATTATTTCGCTCATAAACGAATTGGGCTGCAGGTTTGTCCCACACATTTCGGTTTCAAGCAAATTTTCATAAAAATCCGCCGAGTAACTAAATTTAAATGCTGTTATGATAAGTGTCATTCAAGATTTTGAAGAACCGGTAGTGTTTTGACTCAGCGGAAGAACTGCTCTGGCATTACTGTCTGCACAAACGAACATCACGGAAGAGTGCTTTTTCAGGAAGAGGCATAATTGGGTCACACTTTGTTGAAGACAATAATGGAAATCCTATTACTGTGAATCAGGAAAGATATAGGACTAGTTTTTCATAGGTTTCTGAAAGACCTTAGAAGTTTTTGTCGTGCTGAAACCTGAATTTACATTTACATTGGTTCCAGCAGGATGCCGCAACGAGCCATACTGTCATAAAAAAACATTGCTTTTCTTAAAGAAGCGTTTGGCAACCATCACTTGATGGATACGTCTGAAAAATGTTAAAGGAGAGGATTTTCTGCGAGGATCCTACTACGATCGTCCAACTTAAATAAAAATATATCTACGTGTGAAGAGCATGGCACACCTCTCTGATGAGCCAAACCCTTCAAGAACGAACGATATGAATGTTGCCCGGGACGATATGAATGATAATGGACGGATATATTGAACATATTCTAACCCGAACCTAATGCATTTGCTTCCCAAGATTCAGAAGTCACCTTAAGCCAATGGTTCATTTTTGTTTCTAAGCAATAATTGAATTCTTCCCCCCCCCCCACCTAATCTAAATGATTTTTTTCTTGGAAAGTGTGATTAGTAGCAAAATAAAACTTAAAATATCATATTAAACATTTACCTGTTGGCCTGAGGTTTAAATATTACTACAGATGTTTTCCATGATTTTTTAGTCAACCAGAAGAACACGACATTTTGGGATCAGATTCCAGATCCGGAAACGTCTTGTTCTTCTTGTTCACAGGAAAGTGACAAATAACACCGCAAAAATAAATTTTAAGCCTAAAAAATTCTACCATTATCAATGACAAACTACAAAGTACCTGTTAATGATGTGGTTAGTTTTGTTTTCTTGCACTCTACGTTAACTTTTGTTTTTGTATCGTTCTTTTGATTCTGCTTGGTTTCATCTTCAAGGACAATTAAGCTTTTTAAAGTTAGTTGGTTTTCTGAAAAGTAAACATTTTATTGGATTAATTAGGTTATCTACAGTTGAATACAGTTCTATGAAGTTAAACTTTCATTAGAGACTAAAGAACACATTTATTGGCAGTGTATATTATAAATGGTAAATCGAAAATAACCTAATTCTGTTTGATCGTTTGATCACTTGTTTGTAAAATGATCCTTAAAAGTAAAAAATAGAACATTATCAAAAAGGTTAAATATTGAGCTTTTTTGATGAGTTTTAAGGCTGACCTGAAGCAGTATTTCATGGCCTTGACCCTTTAATTTCACACAACCCTAAATATTATAAAACTTTGGTGGCTCAGCCACAAACCTCGAGCTTAAGGTTCGGGTTCAACTCGCTCGGCGTTAGAACTATGCACTCAAATATATACCCAAGCAGTCCACTTGGCTTCATTGGTGAAAGCTTAGCCAAGTAGCACCTCCTGGTAGCGAAGGAATCAAAAGGGTCTCAGGTTCACAGCGAACTAAACAGTCCACCAGGCCCAGCCACAAACTACTATTAAACCTTTACTTTTTTTTTAACAAATCGTTATTTATAAACATATTTTACCTTTGGTAGGAGACAGAATTTTTGATGGATTCGTCTCATTTACTTTGAGCCTTTCATTGCCGGCGGTAAGTTTATTCCCGGAGGTTTTTTCTTTTTCTTTGGTGGCAGTTTTCTTTTCTGAAAAATAAATGAGCAAGATTAAATTAATTAATGTAATGACAACTATGTTGTGCTCAGTTACAAGAAGAGAACTGAGACGGGCAGAGCAGTAACTGCGCTTTTTTATTTATCACTAGTAGTTCGAACTGTAAATCTCCCGTTTTGAATAATTATCTTTTGCCATTTTTTTTTATGATCTGAAAGTAACATTTGCATTTAAAAGAGTATGGACATTTTTTTTAAAGCATATGGAAACAAAAGTTATTATTAGGGATGGTCGGTTCAATTTGTTGCGGTTATCGGTTCTCTAGCCATTCGGTTATCGGTTCTTTCCTGATACAGATTCATATCTAAAAAATTGGCGTATTACCAGCTGCAGCTGTCGAGAGGTAAAAGCAGAACAAAGAATGCATCACACTTGCCTTCCCTCTCCCATCCCCATCCCGCCCTGCTATGTCCACCACTACGCCCCTCCCACAGTA
Source organism: Matsumurasca onukii (assembly GCA_018831715.1). Taxonomy (NCBI): domain Eukaryota; kingdom Metazoa; phylum Arthropoda; class Insecta; order Hemiptera; family Cicadellidae; genus Matsumurasca; species Matsumurasca onukii. Next base: position 5,581,053 of record CM032058.1, on the reverse strand, counting down.
CAAAAAATGCTGGGTTTGAAATCATTATCAAATTAGCAAACACGGGTCAGCAGTGAGGGGAAGGCAGGTAGAGGAAGGACCGTCTGGGGTCTGGCGAGGGACTTTTTTTGTAGTTCATGTTTTTGCCACATGTGATTTACCCATATTTCCAAGCGCTAGTGTTTTATTTGCAATATATGTGCATCACCCTCTTCTATTCTACTGGGGTGAGTTTCAACTCCTCTACCGAAAAGTGAAAGTGATGGGGTATTCCAACTCCTCTACCGTAGAGAGGAAATAATTAAGAGAACACTTGGGCACACCAGTTGACCGCATTCCCTGGCAGCTCTTGGACCCGACTCTGGATGTGTTTGACGGGGAATACCCTCTCTTACCCATTGACTTTGTGGGAGGTTGCACAAAACAACTTTTCAAAAATGTTCATTCTTCAGAAAAAAGCTGTTGAATAATCATAAAATTGAAGTAGAAATTCGTGTAGGGAAGCATTCAAAGATCTGAAACTGTTGACACTACCTTGTCTCTATATTTTGGAACATGCCTTTTTATCAACTCAAATGTAATGCCATAAGAGGTAGTGACATACACTCTTGATACTAGAGGCAGGGACAACTACCTAACTGGGAGACACAAGCGGTAGTTCAGGCGTTTTGCATCCCTCAGGCAGGAGTTCATTTAGTCAACAGATTACCAAATTAGTTCAAAATGGCCATGCCCAAGGCATTCCAAGCTCGATCTGAAAGCTATTTTGATCTCTCAAGCATTCTATAACACAGGCGAGTTCTTGGCATTTAATTGGGAGACACTGCATTAGCTAGGGTCTAGAGTGAATGATTCGGATGAATGGGGAGAGAGTGAATGTAACAAATCTGTATGTTTGAATGTGTTTTCTATGTAGAATGAGTGGAAAATTTTAGCTATAAATCTGGCGATGGCTATGCATTTATTGTAAATGTTCAAGCAATAAAACATATTTATTTATTATGTTCAAAATGCTGACGATGCACTCACCCCTCCTCCCACCCTTTGAGACAGCTTTGAAGGGTGTGTGTCAACTGGTGTGCCCAAGCTGTAATGGCCTCCTCTCTCTACTCACGGTGGGAGTTGGAATGCCCTATCACTTTCACTTTTAGGTAGGGAGTTGGAAGCCACCCATTCTACTGCATCCCTTCTCTTCTTTCACCCCAGCCAACCAGACAAAGGGGTGGGAGAGAGGAAAGAGAACACTAATGCAATAAGAAGAAATTCTGTCCCTTTAGTCACTTTATCTGTTTGTCAACTATTCTTCCATTTCACTCTTCAAAACAGACAGCAATTACAGCTCCTGTTCTATTACAAAATCGGACAGGTCCATTTACCTTCCAGAGGGAGGCAGCTTCACGAAGTAAAAACTGCTGGTGTTTTTCCACTAGTGTTTTGTACTTCCAAGTATTGTCTTGAGTGTGTACTTCTGGTGAAGATGAGATAAGGAGAACTAGAGGAGCCGAGCAATTTCAATAAATAACACCTCTCCCCTACTTCCGTTCTGAGTGCATTTTCAATGGGCCGGCAGCCACTGTCAGTTTGGCTGATACGATCGAAGAGATAAACATCCATTTTGTACTTTATTGTACTAGATCCTTACAGCTTGCAATATCATGTTTTATTGTACTAAAACCTTTGCAATTTACTGTAATTCAAAACTAAGTATAAAAACATTATTTGTCAACTGAAATTCATCACTGAGTAAATGGAGATGAAATAAAGTAAATAACAAACACACACTACACTCTCCTCAAAGCACACCCATATAGAATCACATGTGTGCTGAAATGCTGTGATTGGCTATGTAACCCAGCCCCTATGTGGTTGCCCTAGCAGCAGCTGTTACCACTGCTGCCTTCCCTCCCACAGGTGCACCTGCCTTCCTCTCCTGACAGCACACTGCAGTGGTCTTCCCCTCTCTTCCACCCTTTTCTTTTCTTATCCTTTCTACCTGTCTTCTCTTTCTAGCCCTCACCCCTCATCTCTGTGCGCTGGTAGCTCAACCAGTCTCATTCCTTCTCTCACCCCATATGTTGTAGCAAACTCATTCACATTCACGATACTTTTGTGATTCATACTCCCTCTCCCTCTGTTTTTGCAATGTTTCATAAAGGTCCACGACTTTAGAGTACTGCTTTCAATTAATTCAAACCTGTACCAAAAATAAGTGTGATCATCGGTTCTAGGAACCGATGTTTAGCTTCTAGTCATTCGGTTATCGGTTCCGGCAAGAACGTGGAACCGATAACGGAACCGACCATCCCTAGTTATTATATATTAGAGGTGGACAGAATTGAATCTTTTCCGCCGGGCAATGTCGGTGAGAAGCTTTTTCTTAAGTCTTCTAAAACATCAATCACAAGAAAGGCTCTGTGGAAAATTTGGACAATTTCAGACCGATTTCTTTGATCTTTACTTTCAAAGGTCTTAGAAAAAGCATTTCTTGATTAAGATACCATTTTTTGCAGCATTTACAAGTAGTTTTAGAACATCAATATGGTTTCCTAAAACAAATCTACTACTCACTTGTGTTTCATCTGATCAATCAGCTTGTCTCAGCTTTGGATAGAAGCCAATCATCAGCTAGTGTATTTCTTGACCTTAGTAAAGCTTTTGACCTGATTCAACCATCAACTCTACTAAGGAAGCTGAATCAAGGTTGGGGTCCGTGGAATTCCGGGGTAGAATCTTACTTGTCTCAAAGGCGACAACAAGTTGAAATTCCTTTCATCAATGATGATTCAGTACTTCGAATGAAGTCGTTCCAGCTCAGAACACATGTCGGTTGGGGTTCCACAGGGCTTCGGTCATGGGTCCTTTGCTTTTATGGTGTTCATCAACGATATCAATACAGGGATCGAAAGAAACTTTAGTCTCTTCGCAGATGACATAGCAGTGGCGTTCTGTGAAGTCTTCCAAGCCCTTACTTGAGCAGCGTATCTTTTCTGGAATTAATGGTCTACTACAATGGTTCTCTTCAAACGAACTAAAGGTTAACACAGAAAAGACCAGCCTGGTCATCTTTCCATTAAAACAGGGGAATGACAGTGGTTTGTCCAGTCTTCTGGGGAATCTGAGGACCACTCTGGCGATTCCACTAAGTATCTTGAGCTAGTCATCGACAAGAGCCTTGGAT
>CM032058.1:5550003-5561202 GCA_018831715.1 Matsumurasca onukii | reverse complement strand
TGAAGCTTTGATGAATAAGGGTGTCAACGCATGTAAAAGTACAAGTTACAGTTCCATCGGATATTCCTTTAAGTTTCATAAAACCTCTACCTTTTTAGAAAATTGGAAAATCTTTCTTCATCAAGGGTAAAGTTCAGGTTGGATGCAGGCAGGTTGCTCACAGGCTGAGAGATTAATGTTGCCGTCTATAAAATCAGGTTTGCTAGTGTCTGAATTTAAAATGTTCTAATTTAACTTTTATGCATAAAAGTGTCGTCGAATTCATTTCTGTAATTGACCCTCATCATCTATTGAGTCATTCTGTATTATGTCAACTAAATCTTGAACTGAGTTCATCTTACCGCGTACATTGTATTAGTAGTTCTAATCTTGACTTAGTTTCATTTACTAGGTGTGTAGGCATCAGCCCATTTGTTGATGTTGTCATTTGCATTTTTAGTGTTCTTCTTATAGATTTCAACTTCTTAAGTTTGTCCTGTGCATTTTGAATGTTACTATATCTTGAAAGATTATACTGTCGCCATTGATAGATTCTATTTTAACGTAATAATAAAAACTAAATATGACTATTTTCAATAGAGTTGTATTTTCTGCTAACATGCTACTAATAACATAACAAAACATAACAAAAACAAAACACTCATAATTTTAGATTCAGCTGATTAACAATATTCATCACCTTTTATTCTTCCAAAGTTGTATTTGAAGCCAACAATTCAAAATGAAATGATTAAAAAGTGTTTTCTTTATCAACGTTGTAATTCGAATTTACAGTTAATAAATAAAGTTTAAACGAAGTAACTTGAAATTGTTGATACATTTCAAAGTTAATATAAAACGTCAAAACTATTCAAAAACCTATTAAAGGACTAGTTTACATGAAGATAATGAGAGACGCTTGAAGCAATTTTACTCATGCAAGTGTAACAAAAAACAAAATATTGAATTGTATCAGAAACCTTTTCTCAAAGTTCACATACCCATGTACTCTTATTTTTAAATTTGTTGATATTAATTAGATCCTACCACTTAACTAGTGTGATGAAAATAATACTCTATGTATTAACTAAACATGTGTTCATAACAATATTAATTTAATTTAAGTTTGTTTACTTAGAAAGCTAGTATTCACAATATGTAAACAATAGTCTTGTTCTAGGTGATTAAAACCTTACTTTGATTCTTTAAAAGGTTTTCTTTACTACAATTTAATCACCTAAAGTTTACTTAGTTTATTTTGTTAATATTTTGTTTCATTTGTTATTATTTTGTTTGTTTATATTTGATTGAATACAATGGAAAGTTACTTAAAACCAACACGTTTTGAAACAGAACCAAACTCTGAAAACTCTACTCAGCTCTGGAAACATTGGCGAAAAACCTTTGAGAGCTTTCTTGCCAAGATCAATACCAAAGAAGAACTATCATCAGAAGATAAGTTAAATCTTTTAACTAACCTTGTATCTCAATCAGTCTTTGATTACTTTTCTGAATGTGAAACTTATGATGATGCTGTACAAACTCTCAACGATATATACATCAAACCAACTAGTGAGATATTTTCAAGGTACCAACTGGCCTCTCGCAACAATCGGGTGAGTCAGTCAATCAGTACCTACTTGCACTAAAGGTTCTAAGCAAAGGGTGTCAATTTGCTGCTGTCTCTGCAGAACAACACAAAAACAACTTCATCAGGGATGCATTCATCAACGGGCTAGTCTCTCCAGTCATTCGACAACGCCTGCTTGAGAACAATTCCTTAACATTAGAAGCGTCTACACAAGCTAGAGCTCTTGAAGCTGGCTCAGAACCAAGCAGCTTGCTACACACCCTCTCAATATACACTCAATGCTACAACACCGAATTCTCCAATGCCTGATAGCAAACTTCAAGCTCCTCATAATGATGATAACGGACAACAATTTACTGCATCTACTACAGCAAAATGCTACTTCTGTGGTGGGCCCAGACACCCAAGGTTCAAGTGCCCGGCCAAAGACGTGACCTGTAAAGTTTGCTCAAAGAAAGGTCACTACGGAAAGGTATGTAAGTCTAAACCTAACAGCACTTCTGTAAACTCACTAACTGTACCACAAAATGATGAACTTGTAGCATCAATATCTGCTGCAGCACCTTCATGTCTAACAAAAGCTATCGTAAAGGTATACATCAATGGTATTGAAGCTGATGGATTGATAGATACTGGAAGTTCACAAAGTTTTGTCGACCAATCTTTTCTCTTCAAAAATAAAATAAAATTTGTTCCTGGCAAAGGTAAAGTGTCTATGGCACTGCCTTATCCTCTAGCATTGTCGGCCACTGTATCGTTAACTTGAAACTACATGAACATTCGTACTTACAAACAAAGCTTGCAGTTCTAACTGACTTGTGTGCAGACATGATAATAGGTCATGACCTTCTTAAACAACACTCCCAAATTCAAGTAAGCTTCGGTGGATCAAAACACCTCTAAACATTTGTGCTCTCGCTCAAGTAAATATTGACCCTCCACCTTTATTTCAAAATCTATCTCAAGACATCAAACCTATTGTAACCAAATCCCGTAGATTCTCTACAGTCGACAGAGCTTTTATCGAAGATGAAGTAAGTAGGTTGCTAGCTGAAGGAATAATAGAAGAAAGTCGTTCCTCTTGGCGTGCACAAGCTCTCATAACTACTAATGAAAATCACAAAAGCGGATGGTAATAGACTATTCTCAAACCATTAATAGGTTCACTTTACTCGATGGCTACCCTCTACCAAATATTGAACACATTGTATCTCAAGTCTCTCGCCATTCAGTGTTCAGTACAGTTGATTTATCAAGTGCTTACCACCAGATCCCGCTACGAAAAGATGAGAAACAATACACAGCTTTTGAAGCTGCTGGACGTCTCTACCAGTTTTGCCGAGTACCATTTGAGTGACAAATGGCGTCGCTTGCTTCCAACGCGTAATTGATGATATCATAAGGGTAGAAGGACTACGGAGTATATGCATATCTGGATGATATAACAATCTGTGGAAAGACCAGAATGAACATGACAAGAATCTTGCTAGTTTTCTTGCAGCTGCAAAGAAATATAATCTCACCATCAACGAGAAAAAGAGTCAATACTCTGTACAATCAATACATCTGTTGGGATACAGAATTGAAAACAAAACTGTCAAGCCTGATGAAGAACGACTAAAACCTCTGATGTCTCTACCTCTACCTGCAGACTTGGCGTCACTGAGAAGAACAGTAGGAATGCTGTCACACTACTCGAAATGGATCTCGAACTACACACAAAAGGTCCAGAGCTTAGTCTGTACCAAAACATTTCTCTCTCTTCAAAAGCAGTAGCAGATTTCGAGCTAATGAAGACAGAAATAGCAAAATCCGCTTTGTCGGCAATAGATGAAGATGTCCCGTTTGTAGTTGAAACCGATGCATCGGACACCTATAGCTGCCACCATTTCACAGTTGGGACGCCCAGTTGCATTCTTTTCACGAACCCTTTCCCCAGTGAGATACGTCATTCATCTGTAGAAAAGAAGCATATGCTATAGTTGAATCTTTGAGAAAATGGCGACACTTTCTTATTGGTCGTCATTTCAAATTGATAACTGATCAACGGTCTGTAACTTTCATGCTTGACCAGCAACACACGAGCAAAATAAAAATGAAAAATACTTCGTTTGGCTGGAACTATCATGCTTCAGCTATGATATTGTATATAGGCCAGGCAAACAAAACGACGTAGCTGACGCATTATCTAGAGTTTGCGGTGCTACTGAAGCAGATAAGCTTTACACTTTGCATTCAAACATTGGACATCCAGGAGTCACCAGAATGAACCACTGGATAAAGAGCAGAAATTTACCATTTTCTATAGAAGAAATCAAGAAGATGACCGCCTCCTGTCCCTGCTGAAGTCAAACCTCGATTCTACAAACCTCAAGAAATGCACCTAATCAAAGCTACTGTACCATTTGAAAGACTGAACGTAGATTTCAAGGGTCCTTTGCCATCCCAATCAAAGAATAAGTACATACTCACTATCATAGACGAATATTCACGCTTCCCATTTGCTTACGCATGTCCAGACCTAACCTCAAGTACTGTAGTAGCAAAGTTGTGTGATTTGTTCTGCCTTTTTGGAACACCATCATACATTCATTCGGATAGAGGGTCCTCATTCATGTCTAATGAACTTAAAACATTCCTACATTCTAGAAACATTGCTACCAGTCGAACAACACCTTACAACCCCAGAGGCAACGGACAGACCGAGAGACTTAACGGAACTTTATGGCAAACCATATCTCTCAATCTCAAAAGTAGAAATCTTCAGGTAAACCAATGGGAAAATGTTTTGAACGACTCTTTACATTGTGTGAGATCACTCCTGTGCACAGCCACAAATGTCACACCTCACGAGAGAATGTTTATTCACAGTAGAAAGTCAACGAATGGATTATCAATGCCTACATGGCTCATGACTCCAGGCAAAGTGCTCCTTAAGCAATATGTTAGACAGAGTAAATACGATCCACTTGTTCATGAAGTAGACCTGATAGAAGCTAATCCGAATTACGCTATAGTACGTTTACAAAATGGCAACGAAGAAACAGTATCACTGCATCACTTAGCTCCACGAGGGGAAAGTGAGAAATTGGAAGAACAACTACAGATCGTCAGCCCAAGCCCATGTGTGGGAACTCCTCACGGCAAATCAAACCAAGAAGACAGGCAGAAATCAAATGTGGGGCTTGAGACAAGTCGTCCAGAGGAAGACGATATGAAGGTCCAGATACTTCAATAAATGAACAAACACCTCAGACACTTAGAAGATCACATCGACAGAGAAGAACTCCTGAATACTTGAAAGACTTTTATTAAAACATTCAGGGAGGAAGAATGTGATGAAAATAATACTCTATGTATTAACTAAACATGTGTTCATAACAATATTAATTTAATTTAAGTTTGTTTACTTAGAAAGCTAGAAGTATTCACAATATGTAAACAATAGTCTTGTTCTAGGTGATTAAAACCTTACTTTGATTCTTTAAAAGGTTTTCTTTACTACAACCAGTTAACAATAAGTGCTTGAAGGTTACTATTTTGGCTTATTAAGATATAATAAGAATGACTGGTGTGTCAATATCTGCAGATTATTTTTCAAATTTTACCAAAATAGGTGCCACTTGGTTCTATAATCTACCTGGTAGGTTGAAACAGTACAATTTTCAACCATTCATGTTGGTACATTTTACAAGGCAATATAACAGCTCTTTACAGTGATTTCAATACGATTATGAATAACGCACCAAACACATCTCATAAGAAGAAATAAAAATTCAAACCCAATTAGCAAAAACGAGTTAAGTATTAAAATTTAATATTGAAGTTTTAGCCACGTCTGGTTTTGAGTGCCTACATAGACGAGGTTTGAAAGCTCTAAATACTGTGACGCTGGTTCTTCAAAAAGAAACAAAATTGACTGGACATACTGGAAAAGTTTAAGAGTCAGAGCTCGAGGTGGACGGACGTGCGTGGCTGGCGGCGGCTTATCTTGTCTCGATCAGGAGATAACTGATGTTCTATTTTCGGTGTAGCGACGAACTGTAACTTTCGTGTTTCTACTTGAGTAAAGTGCTTATTTGTGTGTTTAGCGTAGTGAACATGAGTGAAAAATGTAAAGTGTGTAGCCGTGGCATAAATGCTCGTCATGTGAAGGTGCAATGCAAAGACTGTCAAGCGTTTTTCCATGGCAGCTGTGTGAACATGAGTGAAGAAGACGTGTGAAGTTTTTAGAAGAACAAAATGATCTATGGAGATGTGACAATTGCAAGAAAACAAGAAGAGCAAGTATGAAATTGGAATCTACTATCGATGAAGCAAGAGTGAGTAATGAGGATTTAGTGAAAATATTAGGAGAAATGCAAACTGAATCTAGAAAGCAATTTGAACGTCTAGAAGCTGAACTTGGGAAATCTGTCGAGGTCATGACCACATTAAAGAACTGAGTGCAAAATTTGATGAACAATCCAAAATCATTAAAGCGTATGAAGAGAAGTTTGATGCAATTATTCAAGAAAACGTGAACCTCAAGAAAAAAGTAAAAACCCTGGAAACACAACTGGATGACTTAGAGCAGTATTCACGAGTAAACTGTTTGGAGTTAAATGGCATCCCGGAAACGAAAAATGAAAATGTATGTGACGTCATCAAAGTTGTGGGAACCGCTCTCGGAATGCAAATCAATGAAGATATGATAGACGCATGTCACCGGATGGGCACCAAGCAGGAAGGAAGGAAGAGAGGAATCATCGTGAAATTTACACGACGTTCTGTCAAAGAAGAGATGCTACAAAAACGGAAGGTCAAGAGGAACTTCAATACCCATGATCTCAACTTCAAGGACACGCAGGCTGATGTAGTCTACATCAACGAAAGTCTCACCGGCTCGTCGGAGGATCCTGAATGCTGCAAGAGCGTTGAAGAGGGAAAGGGATACACCTTCGTCTGGGTGAAGAATGGGCGAATATTCCTACGCAAGAATGAAGGGACCCCGTGGTGGTAGCAACGACTCTGGAGCAGATCACAAGCCTGTAGGTTATGGAACCAGTGACAGAAGTGAGTGTTTACTTTTGTCTTTGCGTATTACCAGTTTCATATTGTTACCTGTATGTTGTTCCTATCAGTAGTTAAAAAAATGAGTTTCTATCATGATACGGTTTTGAATAATGACATGTTCAATTTATACGATGCTTACCTTAAAATATTACACCAGAACATCCGAAGTTTACGAAAAAACTTTGATATTCTATCGCTAAAATTGCAATGTTTAGATCATTATCCAGATGTAATTATTTTATCGGAAATTTGGATAGAAGATTACGAAAAACCCTTTACCTTATACCGAACTATACTATGTACACAAAGTGCAGTACACACAGAGCAGGTGGTGTTGCATTATATGTGTCGAATAGGATAATAAGCAGAGAAATAAATATTGAGGTTAATATTTCCACAGTTGATTTGATTCACGTAGAAATAGTTTTAAGTAAATTAGTAGTATTTAGTGTTGTTGGTTTATATAGGTTACAATGTTTCAATGAAGATATTTTTATAAACGAACTAGATAATATTTTGCCAAGTTTAAAAAATAAAAACCTAATAATTGCTGGTGACGTAAATTTAAATTTGCTAAAGCCTAATAGGAAAACAGAAAGTTACATGATCAAAATGGCAAGTTATGGTCTAGAGTCTAAAATAAACGAACCTACAAGAGTTGTGAATGATTCTGTTACATTGATAGATCATATATTTTTGCGCCATGGGTTGGGTATAGATTCTGACACGGACGCCTGGGTGGTGGACACAGACGTGACCGACCACGGGCAGTCCTGTCAAATGTCAGCGCAGCCCAGGTAGCACAGGGCGTGTCTTTCAACTTAACAGAATTAATTTTAATAATCTAAACAACATACTTTCAAAACTACTTGGAACGAAATATTTACAGCACAGTCAGTAAACGAGGCTTTTGAAAACTTTGTTACGATACTAGATTCAAGTATCGGTAAAGCACAGCGTTTAAAACCCACCAGAGAGAAAAAGTTCAAAAAGTTAAAACCTTGGATGACAGATTCTTTAGTTAGCATGGTCATAAGAAAAAATGCAATGTACAGAGCTTCAAGGAAAATCCAAACAATGAAATATTTAAAATAGAATATATTAGATTTAAAACATGCTTGTAAATAGAGACTATCAAAGAATGATTATTTTAGGAAGTTAATAATAGACAACCAAAATAATCCAAGAGGTCAGTGGCAAGTTATAAACGAAATTATCGGCCGTAACAGAAATAGCAAACCAAACGTTATAAAGATAATGCAGGTATAATTGTACAAGACAAAAATAGTGTAGCTAATATGTTTAATGATTTCTTTTGTACGATAGCGGATAATTTAAGAAAAGATATATCAACAAATATGCACTGCTGACCCAGAACATTCCAGATAATTTTAATCAAGAGACAATTAGAGATTCCTTGTTTTTTTACCCAACGGACAAAGCTGAAATTAGAAACATCATAAATTCTCTCAAGCCTAGAAAAGCACCAGGATTCGATAATATCACACCAGTTTTGATAAAGAATATTTGTGAAAGTATTTTGGAAGTGTTGACTGAACTAATCAATCTTAGTTTATTAGAAGGCGAATTTCCTCAGATACTCAAACAAGCAATAGTAATACCCTTGTACAAAAAATCGGATAAATTTAGCCCCAGTAATTATCGGCCAATCGCTTTGTTATCAATTTTTTCAAAAATAATCGAGAAAGTAGTAAAAGCCGCTTGTATGTTTCTTAAACAAAAATAATTTTTCAGTGAAAATCAATTTGGGTTTCGTTGTGGAAAAATACAAACGATGCCTTGTTGTGTTTTATGACTCAGGTATTTGATGGTGTAAATGACGGGAAGTGTTGTGCAGGTTTATTTGTAGACGTAATGAAAGCGTTTGACACTGTTGACCACAATACTTCTTGAGAGACTGTACAGTGCTGGGGTCAGGGAATTCCACAAAATGGTTTTCATCCTACCTCATGGGCAGAACGCAACAAACTAAAGTGGGAGAGGTGTTGAGCGACCGGAAGTGCCTGAGTCATGGAATACCTCAGGGATCTGTACTTTCGACCACTTTTCTTATTTATGTAAATAGCTTGTGTAACGGTGATTTTAAAGGAAGCTTGTATCATTCGCAGACGACACAGCGTTGTTCTATAAAGCAGATTCGGTTTCAGAATTGAGAGAGAAAATTCAACACGACATAGACGCATTAAAAATATGGTTCACTCAACACTTTATGGTCATGAGCCCAAAAACAAAATTTGTTATTTTCAGTCCCAGGAAAACACTTTATTTCGCTTCTCCATTAATATACCACAACATTCTATGTCCAAAAATAAACTGTTCCTGTCCATTAATCGAACAAGTAAATGACATTAAATACCTTGGTCTATATTTAGATTCTTGTTTATCTTGGAAAGTGCATATTAACTACTTAAGAGACAAACTAGTACAATATGTAAGGTTATTTTATGTGATGAAGACTGTATGTTATTCTGAGTTGTTGAAGACAATATATTTTGCCTTAATTAGTTCTAAGCTTGAATATGGACTTTGTGTGTGGAGGAACATACTTAACTTCATTAAAACCCTTGATTATTTTGCAGAAGTGCTTTATTAGATTAATTTTAAATAGACATAGGTTAGAACATACAGACCAGCTTTTTAAAATCACTAATATTTTACCATTAAGAAGTTTATACATATTTAAAGTGTTAAGAGATTTTTATGTTAGAAGTGGAAACAATAACAAAGTTGAAACGTGCAAAAGACAAACCCGTAGAGCCTTGGATGTCGATGTACCGAAACCTAATTTGACACTATACAAAAAATACTATACTTATCTAGCCCCAAAATTCTTCAACAGCTTGACGGATACAATTAAACAAACAAACAATAGAAATAATTTCGAAAAGGCGATCAAAATTTTTATTTCAAATCACAACAACATAGAAATTTTCTTTTCATCAATAGAGTAAAAACAACAAAACAAAAGATACAAAAGTCAATTATTAACACAAAGCAAAAGTCGCAAATCAGTAGTAGATTTTAAGTTATTCCAGTTTGAATAAAATTAACTAGGCCAGCCACGCAGCCAACAAACCCGCATCAACAAAAGTGCAAGTCCCAAACAGGTAGAATTACCGGGATAATTTTGTTATTGTTTCTAATTAGTAGTTAATTTGTTACAGTAATATTAGAAAATAGTTAAGTTAAGTTGTAAATTTTGTGAAATTGTTCAGTACATATATTTTTACGAATGTATTATATACTGTATTGTTGTATTGTGAAGAAACAATAAATCGATCCAATTCAAAAAGTTTGATCCAATCTGTTTATTAGAATAGATCTGACGACGGTTTGGTATATTCTTTAAGTTTGTATTGTTCTAAAACTGTTCAGATCAACGCAAACTTAAGTTTTAGAACAAAATTTAATTTTTAATTGCTCGGAAAGATGTTATAATGTATTTCTTTAGCCATGAAGTAGAATTATATTCAATCATAATATATCTTACTTTACCAGTATTTATTTTCAAATACTTTTCCCCCAAAGAAAATAAATTGCTTATTTAACGGATACTTATTTGGGTTTTCAATAAAATTATTGAACTTCTCTTTTCAATTGTTTAATGTTGTTTTAATTGTTTAATTTGTACTTGTGCAATGGGTTTGGAATTTTACTGCTTGAAATGAAAGAAAGGAATGGAGTTTTACTGCCTTTTATCGCTTCAAGTATTAACACATCGTCGTAAATTAACTGAATGGTGTGGGAACTGTTACTAACCACTCATATTTGTGCCATTTTGAACACTTTAAAGTTGTTAACATTATTAGCAAAGTAAAACTTATAAATACTTGTCTTAGGATCTACGAGTCAATTCAAACACAGGGCAGTTATCATACCAGGCAAAGAAGATAAATGACCAAAGAACGCTCTTACAGACAAGAACAGCTGATGTTAAGTTAGGATAGACAACTCCCAGCCGACCACTTACACTGTTGATCCAGGGTAGATTTGAGGCACCCTTGAGAAAACACAGATTAGAGATCTCAACCGTCTGCCAATATTATACAGACAAACTCAGTTAGCAACAATTTTAGACCAAGCAGTAGAAGACGCCCTTCACGGAATACTATATTTCATCACTAGGCCCTAAAGCGACCCTTTTATACAAGCTCAGGTTTACTGCCGAGGATGTTAATTGAGTGATGACCAAAAAGACACTTTTGAGCCGAGTGATGAATGAGAGTTTTGTAAATATTTAAATAATAACAGTTAAAAATAAATGACAATAAATATTTTCAATATTAAAAGAAACAGAAAGTGAACATAATTTTGAACACAGGTGCCTGTTTTGTATGGTTTAGAGAAACAGCTGTTACTCTGATTTATTATAAGTCAGTGCTAAAAATTAAAACAAACTAGTTAAACAACAGATTTTCATGCTATCCATGGATACAACAGACCTAAAATGAACACGAGCAACTTTGAAAACAAAATTTAAATAAAGTATTAGTTTTAGTATTATAAACACGACAGAACTAAAAAACATGAGCAATCTTGAAATCAAATATTTA
>CM032058.1:5340909-5549903 GCA_018831715.1 Matsumurasca onukii | reverse complement strand
CTAGGGGCGGCTAGAGCATGCATGCGCCCTTGGGCAGACTCAACGGAAGCGCTCCCAGAGGTGGTCTTGGGGGGGATACCCTCCAGCTCAAGGTGTGGTTTGGCCACCCCCGGAAAATTTTAAAGCAACAAGCGTGTTTTAAAATTAGACCTAACTCGCTTTAACAAAAAACTGAATTCATTACTAGTACTGTAATATGACTATGAATAGAAAGTATTACTTTTTTAAATAAAATGTTTGTGGAAACCTTTTGACTAGCACAAGGCAATTTTTAAAAACCCAGTTATTTTTTGGATTTTTTAAGAACGGTCTTTGCTTGTTGTTGCTTTTCAGCCGCCCTTTTCTGAAATGTTGCTCTACTTGGCTTAGAAGAGCTCATGTTACAGAATCGCCCTGCTCTATACACCTCCAGGCACCATCACATTTACACAAACCAATCACAATAATTACTCAACTCAAACGAATAATCACTGCTCAACTCTTGAAAAGGAACATATGTCACAAACAATGTGAATTGCAAGTCCGAATGTACTGTGCATTGTTGCAGTGCACCCTTTCGCATAGTTAACTAATACAATATAATTCCCTTTTTGTTCTGGGTATCGTGAATTCACTAAAAGTAGTTTCTATTTTCTTTCTATAATAATAATTCCCTTTTAGCTTCCTGCACCCAGCGCCCTCCTAAAAATGCCGCCCTCCTTGCGCCCCTGGGCGGCCGCCCGGGTTGCCGGGTCCTCGGGCCGCCTCTGAGTACACCATAGTGTGAGGGAGAGTCAGCCAGCCGGATAATGTAAATAAAGATACGATCTAAGTACACGATTTTGAGCTGCGCTCTTTGTGCACGACATCGTCCTGGTAACTTTATCAGACTACTCACTGACGCAGTAGAAAATCAACAACTACAAAAATCGGCTGTTTTTGAACTTCTTGATCAGAGTATATAGGATGGATAAGAGACCATGGAAGTCCTCCTGACTTAAAAGTAACTGACGTTGATCCCACAAATAAACTTGCTTTGATATTTTTGACGACACTCGTTGGCTTTAAATTTTATCGGCAAAATGTGTAGTCCGAACTGGGACTCGAACCCTGGTGTATCACTTGCCAGATGATTATGTATATAAATTATACATAAATACATTTATAAATTATATTTTAATCATATATTGATAAAATACTTGATACTTGCTTACTTACTTGATTTCTTCTAAGAACACTCAGTGAATCAACCACTCTTTCATTAGATATATCATTCGACCTATATAGGCCTAGTTGCATCTAAGAGGAGAGTTACTGGATAAACTATTTTTTTGGCACTGTTAAGAATTTAAATTTGCTTGAGATAGAACATATTGGCAAAGTATTAAAAATGTCTAGCAGACTGTAAAATGTAAACATCAACAAACCAGAACAATAACAGTGTATTCAGCTTAAACTCTCAAGGAAATACCCTAACTGAAAAAGTATAGTTAAAGTGAAGTGAATACCCAAACTGAGTGGGCGAAGGCTAGTATACATTAAAATCAATGGTTATAGTCAAGTAGTAGTCTGTAGTAGGGAATTTCAGCCACTGAGGAATATATTTATATGATGTATATGAATATATATTATGTATTTATATGAATATATGTATATGTATGTTGTAGTAAAAGGTAAACAATCCTCTTTGCTTGATGTGGAGATGGGTGTTCCTCAGGGTTCCATTCTTGGACCTCTGTTTTATTATTGTCATAAATAATTTGCCTGCTAATGTCAATTCACATTCCGTAATTTACGCAGATGATACTACCCTATTCAACTCTTCTAAAAATCTTTAGATTTACAAGAATATAGGTTAGCACAAATAAATGCTTTGGAATGGTTTTCTAGTAATAAACTACTTTGCAATGAAGAAAAAAATCAATACCTTAATTTGTCTACAAATAATACAAATAAACTTGAACATGTAAAATTATTGGGAATTTTCTGGATTCAAAACTTAACTGGAGCGTACACATTGAAAATGTATGTAAAAAAATCTCTAGAGTTAACTATTTGTTTTGGAAACTCAAGACTTTGTCTCAATAGATTACCTCAGAACAGCCTATTTTGGGCTTTTTTCAATCCCATATCTCATATGGATTAATTCTCTGGGGACACTCATCTCTCACTCATGATGTGCTTTTAATTCAAAAAAAAGTTATTCGAACCATTTCTCAGGCTAATTACCTTGATCACTGTAGACCTCTTTTTATGAACTCAAAATATTAACTGTAATTAATCTTTATATTTTGCACATTTTGCTATATACAAAGAAAAATCTCCATGCATTTCAAACACGACAAAATATCCATTCCTATAGCACTTATAATAATAAGCTTGATTTGCCTCAACATAGACTTTCAAAACTTGCAACTCACATCTAATTAACTGTATTAAATTTTAATAAACTCCCAAGGTCTGCGCATACCGTCTCATTTAAAACTTTTAAAGCTAAATTATCAAACTATCTTTTGAAAATCCTTTTTATATCTGAATTTTTATGTATTAGTGAAGTTAACATAGATTTTGAAAACTGAATTTTAATCATTGTAATAATTGTTAATTAGTCTCTATTTTATTTTAAGTCTAAGTCATATATGATTTATGTGTACTGTTGACAATGCCTTATATCATGTATTGTGCTGATCACTGGCAATAAAGTTCTTGATTCTTGATTCTATGATTTCAGCACTCGACTAAAGACTAAAACCGAACTAACGATATCTTCATCTTGACTTGTGCATCTTGCCATAACCACAATCCTCAACAACAACAAAAAACACAAACTTGTTGGTTAAAAAAAAACAAAGCTACTCTTAAATCCTATCGTTATTCGGTAGTGATAGCTAGGAAAGTGAGGGTTTTAGGCTATCCTGTCAACACAACAAAAGTTTACAGTTAGTTCAGTTATAGATAATTTTACATTTACTGATAAAATAGGTTTTTTTAGTAAAGTGAACATTAAAATAATTAAGACTAAACAGTTAACAGACATGACAAGGTCTGCAATTTAGTTGGGTTCAATATTGTCGAGCGTGGACGCAACATGTGACCGGGAGAGGACTGAGGAAATACTACCAACAACTTCAACAAGTAATCAGGTACAAAATATCTTAAACCTAAAACTGGTACTTTTTAATGATTTACAGCAAATTACCAACCATGACAATACTTCTACATAAACACTACTTTATGTAACCATAACTTAGGCAACTCGAACCCAAACAAAAGCTGAACTCAAATGCAAGCTTCAAAACTCATGAAGAATGAAGCTGTGATCCAAAACTGTGTTCTGAAACCAGTTCAAGATGATCCTTCAAGTTTACTAAAGTTTAAATCTCTAATAATAAGTAATCATTACTAACCTGTATTCCAACTAACATGTTGATACTTATAATCTGACTCGTCATTATTGATACTTAATCCTCAACATGCAAGCATAAGATCGTGGTAAGTTCGATTTCCATCTCAAGATTAGGGCTGTAACCATGCGCTGTTCCGGCACCGGGTATGTTTCAATGTAGGCCTAATAGGAACGAGGCTTTTTCGCTAAGCCCAGGCTATTCTTTAAGTTAGGGTCTAAAAACCCTGAACAGAAACTTTTCGTTCCCTAACCAAGATGGCTTAAAAAAAACACCTATTGGTTAAGTGTCACAGAAGTTTTATAAAATGTTGACATTTTATCTTTGTAATTCTAGTTATAGTTTACTTTTGCCATTAAGGCCTTTCTTTGTAAAATCTACCATTTATTAATCATTTTAAATGTCATAAGATCAAAGCATGTCAAACCCTTGTAAATTTTATTTTTATTTGATTTATTCACGGTAAACACCATTTTTACCACATAAATAGATAATACATGTCTTAAGCTGAAAAAAACAAACAAACAAGCACGTGTGATAATGAAAATTGTAAAATATCATCCAATCCACTCCTACTTTCGTGGTACTTTATTTTTGTACTCTTTTGGAGAAAAATATTTAATATTCGGGGTGGTTATGGGTAACAAAAAGGGAATAATGCTGGTAACTTTAACCTAAAATAATTTATGGGCAAAATGACTTAAACTGTAAATAAACATATATTAGGCTATTGCAAGAGTCAGAAATTTAAATGGGGCTAGGGCCCACACCTAAAACTGTCCACTCAGTCTTACATCAACATCGCTTTCAGATGTACAGTTTTTACATTTTATCTTTGCCATTTATTCAAATTGTCTCCTAGTATCTAGTCGGTTAACCAATTGTCTGGCCTCCCAGTTGTGTGCCATACACTCACCTGTCGCCTGCATTCTGGAATGCTTCTGTGACCACAATATTTTGTCGGAAAAGCATTGAGCATTTGATTGAATTAGGCAACCGTTTTATCATATGGTGGGTGAATTTTTGGCCCTCGCCTGGTTGACAGTTGGGTTGAAGGTTTCAAAAATTGATAAAAACCTATTTTAGCTAGCTCGTTCACGCTTCACCTCGCCTCACCTTTTGGCCTCAGTTTAACATTCTCCATCACTGCGGGTATTACGGAGCTGTTTCTATATTTACGGAATTTTCTGTAAAAAACAATCAATCTTTGAGAATAGGAAAATTATTTGCACCTTCTGTGACATTGGTGCATCAAAATGCACAAATCGCCACAAACAAAGGGGATGAGCTCGCTCTCATGTGCGAGGAGTTCAATCCTGACTTGCTAGTTGTAACCGAAAACGGTTTTAACAACAGCAATATAATACATTTTAACATTCAAAATTATGAGCTGGGTAGCTTTGAAGCCAAAGGTGGAGAAGTTGCAATTTTTGTCAAAAATTCTCTTCATTGTGCCCCAAAAAGACTCATTGAATCAATAAGCAAACATTTCGAAATTACAGGGGTAAAGAATCAAACAAAGCTCGTAGTTATCGGACTATACAGATCTCCCAACGGGAACAAAGATATTTTTCTTTCAAAATCAGAACAATTGTCCGACCTAACAACAAAGGGTCACCGATTCGCGGTCATGGGAGATTTCAACATTGATGTCCTTGACGACAACCATCCCATGACAAGACGGTTTGCCGACTTGCTTAAGTCGTTTGGCCTTGTTTGGTCGGTGAACTCGCCAACGAGGGTCACCAACCACTCAGCAACAGCCATTGATCTCGTTGAGCAGTCAGATCTCACCAGAAAACAGTATCAGCAAACAAAATGGAATTTTGATTCATCTAGGTTATAGGTATCTGAGTCCTCCACTGCATGCATTATCTTATAAAATTATGAGTGATAAGGCTATTCTTTAACAATATTTTGCATACTTATATGGAACAGCTTGCAGCGAGGGGCTTAGTTAAGGGGAGGGGAACTGGCTCCCCTCTCCCTAATGAAAGTTTTCCCTAATACTTACATATTTTGTTCTAGTATGGCAAAACATGTGCGTGAAAGAAAATCCACAGCATCCTCCCCAAAGAAGAAAAAAGTCATAAAAGTTACACTTGGCAGAGTCAAAATAGCTCCCAAGGAAAGGGTGAAGGGGAAGACAACTGTGAAAGTTAAAAAGGCTACAGAGAAAAAGAAGAGTAATGATAACCAATCTAATCCAAGCAAGAACAATTCTACAATCAACACTTCAGGCACCAAGCCTAAAACTAAGAAAAAAAAGATACTAGACAAAAATGACCTGAAAAATTCCAGTGACGTAGGAGGTGAGTGTTATTGTAGTTGAAGTAGTCTAGTTAACATTTCCAACACTTATTATAGCATAATCAGAGGGTCGTAGCCAAGAGGGGTCTCCGTATCAATAGAGTAATTTACCAAATTTTTGCCTTTTTTTCAAAGATGACTTTTTAAAACTAAAATTTGATATATGCTTCCAATTTGTCCTAATTAACACATTCGCTGATGGCCAGTCACAACATTGAATCAAATATAGACAATTTCTTTATTAACATATTCATTGAGAACAGTAATGCGTCAAAATAATAAGAGTACAAAACAGATAAATATATTGTGTGTTCTTCATTGTTGGTTGTCCAAGAATTCCTTTCATGTGAAAGGCCGTTCTTGAAGCCATGCTGTCAGATGACGGAAGTGTTTTTGTTGTACTGTCTTGAGGTGTTCAGGGTGGTGGTTAAAATGTAGAGCTTTGTAGGTTGGTTTTGTTCAAATAGACTTTAGGCGTTCAGGAAGTGTAAAATTGGTGGCGCTTCTTGTGTTATACTGGTGGAGGTCTCTGTGTCTAACTTGTTCTGTTGTAATGGCATGGAGAATTACTTCTCTGATGAAGTGAGAAATGACAGTAAGGATTTTGAGTTCTTTGAAAGTTTCCGCAGCTATCTTGATTGTTTAGGTCACTAGGCATCTAATAGCTCTCGTGTTTCAAGAGCACCCTGTCAAGATTGCCCTTGCGTGCTCCCCCCAGTTATAAACTTTCATGTTAGAACATGTCCGTAGCAGAGAATGTGAACTAATGGTCATCGCTTGTCTCGAAATGCGCAATATACGCGGCGGCCCGCTGGAATACCACAGCCGGGCCGAAAATCAGGTAGCCTACCCACAGCCCGGGCCTATTAAGCTAGGCCTTCACCACAGACCGAAACTAAAAATGTGTTAAATTGAAACGAAACACTTTATTATAGCTTATAAACATAGAGAAATGTGGTTTTTTTAAATTCATGTTTTAATTGATTTTTCTTGTGACGCAAATACAGCGCCGCCGGTCAGTAACTTGAAAAGTAAGCACATTATTAGGTAGCTTTCTGACTCTGACGCTTTCTAATGTTTAGTATTTGATTTTTTTACATTGAGTTCGTGATCAACTCATCCATCTTTATGTTAGATTTTAGTTTAGGATAGGTTAGGTTAGATTTTTCATAGCCTAAAAAGTTAAAATCGTCAGTCAGAAACTTACCCATTATTACCTAATTGTCCACTTCTATTTTTGTAATAGTAGTTTTATTTTATATTATTCAAACAATCACCAGGTAAAAAAAAAAATAAATTGTGGTTAGAAACATTATACAGTAGACCATAGAACGGACTAATGTATGGAAGGGTGGTCCAGATTTCAAAAACGGAGGATCGAGGGATACCGATAAGCATATCCTGGTGCATTAGGATCGATAAAAATAGACTCAAGATGACGTAATTTGAGGTCCAGATCGGTTACTGGCTGAGCCACACCTTAAAACCACTCACCTCATAGGCAGTATTTCACACTGAAGGTCTTACGAAATAAAACACATTTAACTTTCAACAATGTATTTATTTCGTTCAAAATACAGCATTTTCACAATTTATGTACAATTCATATTTACAGTAAAAAAGGTTTCTAATGTAATAAAATGTCCACCATGTGTCCGCCATCGTAATCACACAATTTATTCACCCGACACACTAACACAAGTTATCACAATACAGATATCACATTACGAATCAGCTGCAGGTGGCTCACTGTTGTTTACATTTGTGACAGTTATGGGCGGGAGGTGATCACTGCGCGCAGTACATAGTCTGACATTATCGATCCACTCCTGCTCCAGTCTGGCGCTGTATCCTGACAACCCCAGCATCGATTCGCAAACTCAGAACTCAGTTGCGCTTACAGAAGTTCGTATTGTCAACGGACGCAGTGAACTATATTGTCATTAAATATTGTTTAAATTACTACGCTTAACGCTGATGTTAAAAAATATTGTATGTAACAAAAAAAATATGTTTTTCGCTTATTTAAATTTTATCGAGGGGTGGTCCGACCATGCCGAATCCGGTCGAAGCGAGGTCCGCTCGGCGAAGGCCTACTGTAATATACAATTTTTCAATACACTCATAACAAAAAAATATTACAAATACAATTACTCTTTCTAACAGACATTGTTTTTTTCTTCTTTTTGTATTTGGCCTAAGTTACTCATGAAACTCGCCAAAGCATTTAGGCACACAGAGTCCAATAGGTTTGTCTTTGCAGTTTGAACAAACGAAGAAAGTATCCGTTCTTTTCTTGTGTTGTGTTCTGCAGTTGTAGCATCTTACTCTTTTTGGAACTTTGGAAGGTAGATGAGATTCCTTCCTGGAATGAACAGCACGAGGATTTCGTGCCACTGGGACTACTTCAATGTAGCTTTTTATTATTAGATTTCTAAATTCAAGATATGTCATCTTGCCGTTCAACTTTGAATTTGTGTAGCAAGCGTTCCATAGCATTACGTCTAGAAGATGATAAAATATCTTCATGTACCATCTGAGAGATTTTCTAGGAGATGAATAGTATGATATCATTTGATCTGCTCTATCGATTCCCCCCATACCTTTGTTGTATTCTACAACCATAGAAGGCTTATTTTTAACCACTTTGTTTTGAACCTCTTGCATTTCAGGCCCATTTGTTGTCGAAATTGTTATAACATATCTCTTATCACGCCACTTCATAACCGTTATGTCCCCATTTTGCCGGCTGATTGTCTCTCCTGGTTGCAATTTGGCTTGAACAACTGCCTTGGATTTCCTGTTCTGTCAGATCGTAGTGTACACACATACTTGTTTGCTCCTGCAAAAGGCTTTCTGCTAGAACCACACTAGTGTAAAAATTGTCTAAGAAAACAGTGTGCCCTTTCTTCTGAAAGTCTTTCATTAGTTTCATTACAACATTATATGTATGTCCCTTTTGTCATCTTGCACTGTTCCTTTGCCTCGTAATAATAATGTTAAGAATAAAACCATCTGGAGTACAAAGTTCATACAGTTTTATCCCATACTTGTGCGCTTTTTTTTTATGTTTTGCCGAAAATCAACCGCCCCTAAACAGCACCATAGCCTCGTCCAATGATAAAACTTTCCAGGGCTGTAAACCTTGTTGGCATTTTCCAATATGGGTTTTAGAACTTGGTCAATTTTATGCATTCTATTTTGAGCTTGAACAACATCAGAGTCGTAGAAACATATGCATTGTAAAATGCATTCAAAACTGTTTTGAGACATAGTCAACCCGAAAATTGGGTGGTGGTATAAACGGGTCTAAAGACCAATAATGTTTCAATGTAGGAAGTTAATATTTCCCATCAGAATGCTTAGGCCAAAGAATGTTTTAAGTTCATCTTGTGTCACATCCGTCCAAGAATTAAGTATGGAATGCTTAGGCAAAGGTGTATTCTAAATCGCATGGCCCTTTTATTAGTCCAAACTACAATGTTTTCTAAAATGTTCTCATCGAAAAAGTGGTTGAAAACTTCAATAGGATTATTAGTGTGAATGTGGACTTCTTCCGCCCGTAAAATTTTGGGGTTGAGGAATGTTTTGTGAGTCAATCCACAAACCTTCAGACTTGATATTTTTTGTGAACAGCATTCACAACAAACAGAACATTAAAGTCAATTTGCAATTGATTAGGCATACCTTCAACAGCCTCTTCCGTATCACTTTCTTCATCTGGATTACCCCTCATTCATGTCTTGTGGTTCAACAGGATCATCTGGATCGCTAAACATGTCGCTCATGTCCATGTATTGTTGGTCTTGATCATTGTTGAAGCTAACTTCACTGTCAGAGTCATTCCCATCATTCATTGGGTTATAAACACTACCCTCATCAGATGAAAACAAAGAACTTAGATCGATTCATAATCACTTATTTCATGTAAAACTCTATCTAATTCACTACCAGAAACAAAGTTTCTTTATTGGGATCCATATTCACTAAAAGACTAACGCCAGGCCTGAAACGCATCCTACTGAAAAATTATTGCGAACACGATGCAGTACGCCAAACCTGGAGGTGATGCAGCTGTAGGAACAAAATTTCCAATTTGTTGCCAACAGCTGTCTGAGGTCGCCACCAATCGCTCTTCCATAGACCGCGACTCACATATGCAGACCTTCCCCAGCCCGACGTGAAAATAAAAGCCTCAAATGGACCGTAAGAAAATAAAGTACCATTTAGTATAATAGGTAGCAGATCTGCGTCAGCCGTCTATTTTAATCAGCCCAGCCGCCGCAGATAAGGCGCGCCCCGGCTGTGAGTAGACCGAGCCCCGCCGCAGATATGCGTCCCCGGGCTGTGAGTAGACCGAGCCCCGCCGCAGATAAGGCGCCCCGGCTGTGAGTAGATCAGCCCGCCAGAGATAAGGCCCCCTCGGCTGTGGTAGACCGAGCCCGGCCGCAGATAAGGCCCCCCGGCTGTGAGATCAGCCCGCAGACAGCGCCCCCGGCTGTGAGTAGACCGAGCCCCGCCGCAGATATGCGTCCCCGGGCTGTGAGTAGACCGAGCTCACAAGAGATATAGCCCCGGGCTGTGAGTAGACCAGCCCCGCCGCAGATATGCGTCGCTGGGTTGTGGGTATAGCTTTTTTCTTATAGTGGCGGTGAAGAACGTGTTAACTTACAGAAACAGGTTTTAATCTTAGGCAAATGCTATAATGATGCTATTACGACTGAGACTTGTGGGGTGGTCCTGTAATCCAGCTTCAAGGAGGTCAGGTTTTGAGGATGATATAGGTATAAAGCGGCCCGCTCAGATAGTCTCAGTGATCATCTGATGATACCATATCAACTCTCACCATCGTTTAGACATATCAAACCATCACCTCGTGGTTGAGTCACGTTAAGCCGTTGGTCCTTGTATTTCCATTGGTCATTGGGCTATTGACCCATTCTAATGAAGAGTCGGCCTTAGTTTGTAACAAGACTACACTTCATAACTCATTACTACCACTCATCACACTCATCCTTCACCACATATTTGCCTAAAAACACCCTCATGAGAGTGGTTGGCATCTCAAATAGTGATTTAGTGATTAAATGATGGCGTTTTTTGTAAATTGCAACCCTCTACTTTCTTCCTGTATTATACAGCCTTAAGGGTTATAAACAACAGCAGGTTTCATTCAGGCAATTTAATGTTTGTGTAATTGTCTGCTTCGTATAGTTTGGTCGTTTTAGCAATTCTAGACAAAAATTAAAACCTTGAACAATTGTCGAGCAAAGTGGAGCCACTGTGTCAGGGCGTCTCTAATTTGGGGGTCATAGAGTGAGTGCTGCAGGCGCAAATCACCTACCAATATTATATTTATATACAGTAGAGTCTCGATAAACCATTGGCGGCAAGGTATTTAAAAGGTGGGATAACTGGAAGGTAATGGCGTTGAAAATGTGTTAAGGCAATTTTATTTACACATCAGGATATTTTAAAATACATGTAGCTTACTAAAACAATGCTTACAGTCGGGTAGGAAAGTGCAGTCACCGACCTGTCACCTAGAGTGCGAATACAATGCTTACAGTTGGGTAAGAAAGGGGCTGCATCGTGCGGGAATCTGCTGTGTTCGGTTGGGTGTGATGAAAGGGGCTGTAACAGCCTTCCTCGAAAACTCGTGAAAAATGACCGTAAATAAATTCCCCCGGTAGGTCGGATAATTCAGAAGGTCGGATAACCAAAGGTCGGATAACCGAGACTCTACTGTACAAACAAATTTTATATTAGGAAAATGTGAAATTAAAACATTCAAAATAAAAACTAACAAAATTAATCTTTTACTAAGAAGTTACTTTTGATTCAAAGTGGCCCTAAGTGCCTTAAGGTTGTATTAAACCTAAGTTATTGTTGTGTTTTCAGATGTACCAGGGACATCCGATTGCACTCTCAGGCAAAAGAGGAAATTAAATGCACCAACTGATTGTGGGTCCAAGAAGCGTAAGGTGTCAACAGGTAAATTACTAATACTTTGACAGTGTAATTTGTTTTTTATCTTACATGCATTTATTAAGGCGAAAAATATGTTACATATTTGGTGGCCGAAGGCTGTTGTATTATTTTGCCAGCCTAACAGCAACCAAGCTGCCTTTCCAGCGGGTAGGACAATAAAAAACTGCGTAACACCACGGACAATTTTTGTGCTAAAGTGTTTTTGCAGAAGCCAACATTTTCAACTGCTAATTGATTTTAGTTAAATTTTTGGATCAGCCAAAGCTGTAAAGTACAGTTGAATACTGAAAATTAATATCTTATTTTTGGGCTGATTAGGGTCCTTCAGTTAAGACTTTGGTCGAAACTGCCATTGTTAGTTGAAAGTTTTTGAATTTTTGGTAAAAAACTCTACGTATTTGGTAAATTATTCAAAACAAGTAAAATCTTATAAATCAATAAATCTTTTTTATAACAAAATTCAACCCTTTAAAAATATAATTTACTTTCTGGATTTTTTTAAACAAAAATATGCACTGATTAGTTAAAAATACATTTTAAAACTTAACTGTTTTTAGTTAAAATCTAAAACTTCTGTGTTCAAGTCTACAAAACGCCCATGCGGGCGGGTCTGCAAAAAAAGTGTTAAAAAGCTAAGGGAAGTGGTGTGAATAACATTAAAAACAATAATAACAATTAACAAGTAACACCTGTACAGAAAGAAAGTAACAACCAATAAGTTAGTAGCTTGTATCATCCCGACACTATCCGTTTCATCTCATTTTACAGAAAGAAAAATCAGCAGTATTGAAAGCATTGCAGCTTCAATTGATGCAGCCATCTCATTGTATACGCTTGATGCAGAACTTGTCAAAGAATGTAGTGAAAAAGTACCCAAGACAAAAAGTAAGTACCAGTTAATTAAGTGATGTTTATAACAATTTATGAATCTTTATGATAAACCTTTTAAGCTGTAATTGTGAACCCTTGCAAGTGCTCTATATGCAAATATAAAAGTACACTGGCTGACTGTACTGTACGTACAGCAATCAGTCGAACTTTCTCATTGATTCTGCCTCTGTCTTTTGCCTCCTCTTAAGTCATGATGTCGGGGTTTATTTTCAAAGTTTACAAGCACCGTGGCAGGGAAAGTTGTACGACATAATTAGGTGAAAATCAAACGTAGCACTAAAAACTATTGAATGCATTACGAAATCTGAATTTATAGAGTTAATAATCAATAGCAAGAACAAGAAATTACAGTACTTGGCACAGGTGGTTATTGCAGGTACAGTCAACTCTCAATCAACCAGGTGCTTATTATCCGGGTTGCGGATCAACCGGGTTAGCTACTAGAAAAAATTGAAATAATGAGCAACTACCATAGGAACAGATGGTATCGAAAGAAAAGAAATTGCCAATACATTAAAGGGATCACATACTGGCTCACTCAATTTTAAGCTCTGTGATTGTTGGGCGCAATATTGTGTAATCTGTGGGCTCCAAAACTGAGGCTACTTCAAGGACAGCGCTGATCGATACATAGCTGATGCTACACCGCCATGCCATCCTCGCCGCCAGGCACTATAAGCGCAAGCGAGCAAATGAGATTGAGTCAGGATCGCATCACCGTGTCGCATATTCGCCTCGCCTCAGAGATTAAGGTCACTGACACCTGTCAGTGTCAAAGTGAAGGTGGTGCAGTTGAGACTATTTATGCGACGCGGACCTAGTGATGGATAAGAAGAGGAAACGAACTGTTTTATCAATTCACTGTTTTGTTCAAGTTGGAAATAATTGATGAAACGGAAAATGGCTACACGATTAAATCGCTTGCTGTGCAGTACGGGGTGGGAGAGCAGACTGTTCTCGATATTTAGTATGAATAATATTTAACGGGTTAAATTCAACCGTAAGAATTTTATCCTCTCAATTTCGTTAATTTTTGGTCTAGTTTGGGATTATCCGTGTTTTTGGTTATCCGTGCCTCCCCTCCCCTTAATTAGCCCAGATAATCGGGAGTTGACTGTATTACTTTTGAACCTGAATGACTTATATGTCCTTTTACTCCTCCTAGGGTGATAAGGCAGCAAGCATTTTCTCAAGCGTTTGAAAATTCATTGACGACCCAACCCACATAGAATATGCTCGTCTTTGTTTACAGAGAGTAAAATCCCCCATGGCTTCAATATAATACGGTTTTACAACACATAAAACCTTCAGGAGTGAACGTTTACTCGTTCAGTCACCTGTACAACCGGCTTTATAGTACATTAATTACACATATCTTCAAGAGCTGGATCTTATTAGATTCTTTATAAATTTAAAATATCAAACTGTCTAATAGTAAAAATTTGTTTAATCCTGAGGCCTTTCAATGCGTGGCATTCATCATCTGGATTCGTTACGTTGATGACGTGTTTGCAGTGTTTGACCAATGAGAAGATCTTCAAAATTTCATTCTACAACTAAATTCCCTTTTTTCGTCTATAAGTTTTACCTTTGAAATTGAACAAAACAACTCAATACCTTTCCTTGATTTATTAATTTTTGAAATTACCATCGGCCTACTTGATTTTGATATTTACAGAAAATTTACCCAAAATTATGGTTCAATACCTGCTGACTCAGATCACCCTCTAGACCAAAAAGAGCAGCATATAATCTTTTAGTCCAACCGATTAGTTAACTCCCTTATCAGAAGACAACTACAAAAAAGAAGTAAACAAAATCAAGGAAATTGCAAGGTTCAATGGATATAACGTCAAATGATTGACAATATAATAAACAAGAAAAACAAGAGGCAAATTAAAAATTTGAGATCAACCCTTTTTCAAAACAATTATGACCCCAAAAATACATAGAAAAGCTGTAACTACGGTCCTTTATCTGAAGGAATAAGAAAAAGTTTCAAAAAACATTCAAACATTAATTTTTTTTCCAACAAAAATAATTTAAAATCTATACTTGGCAACCCTAAAGACAAAATTCAAAATGAAGACAAATCAGGAATATATGAAATACCATGTAATAACTGCGACTGCAAATACATCGGACAAACCAAAAGGAAAATTAAAGTCAGATTAAAAGAACACACATACAATTTTAAATATAACAAAGAAGATAAATCTGCCATTAAAAAACACTTTTAGAATCAGGACATAATTTTTCAAAATTAATCTACTAAAAGAAGTTCAAAATCAAAATTATTAGATGCATACGAATCATTGTTCATGAAGAAGAATCAAAATTATTTAGTGAACAACGAGCCTGGGCGTTTCAAAATTCCCCGTTTCTCATATAGTATCAGGACCAACAACAACTAATATTATTCTTTTATTTAATTTTAATCATTTTATAGTTCATAACATGTGTTAATTAATTTTAAAATCATTGTTTCCTTCAGTTGCTGAGAGTCTCTGATGATGAATGCCACGCATTTGATAGGCCTCAGGATTAAACAAATTTTTACTATTAGACAGTTTGATATTTTAAATTTATATAGTACATTAATTGTTGGCCACCATTGTTATATAGCGAAGTCCACCATGAGCCACCATGGCCACCATGAGCTATAGCGAAATCCTTACCTTGGGGACAGAAAGACTTAAGTTTGTGTGTGTGTATCAAGTGTTTTTAGATAGTTTTACCAACACATTGAGATTATTTTGTATAAGTAATTACGCACCTTTCTAATAACTAAATGTAATGTTTTAAAATGTTTATATGGATCTTAATAAAAAAATTATTTGCTGGGGTCAGACCCTGTTTTTTTTCTTTGTTAAATTATTACTTTACAAGTATGCATTTTTTTCAATTTTATGAATTTCTTCTATATTTGTACCTGAAAATTATAGTATTTTTAGTATATAACCAAAGAAATATATTTCAGAAAGGAAGGACAGTGTTATTGCTAACTGTGTTCCTCCAATAGAGGAGGCCATCCCAGTGAGTAATGAAAAGAAGACTCCCCGACCAATTATCAGCAAACAGCCAAAGATTCCAGGTATGGATCATATCAAAGGTTTTCAAGATTTTTGCTCAAAAAGGTTTAAACAAGTTAAAAAGATTTTAAAAAATTGTCTCCACCAAGGAGTCATAGTTACTCCTGCCGGGACGTTTGATATTAACCCTGCGTTGGGTGCTACACAAAGGTTTCCTCCGTGTGGTCGTGTCTTATTGTTTTTATCAGTAAATAACCTTATACCAGTCTACCCGTCAGAGTACCTCATTATTATCATTTAAAGACTTCGAAGCCGAAGCCCGGTGCGACTATTGAAGTAGTTACCAAGATTGCTACTAGAGCGCTAGTGTTCCGCACAAGCCATAACAGCTTACTGCAAGGTCAGCTACTTTGTTTGTCGACTCTATAATATTTTTAATTGTTGTATGCTCTTCTATATTTAGACCTAAAGATTAAGGCGTGTTTAGTATGTTATGTTTTAATTTATTTTCAGGAAGAAAAACCAGTATTACTTCTAGCTGTGGTCCCCCAATAGAGGAGGTCATCCCAGTAAATAGTGAAAAAAAGACTTTCAAACCAAATATTAAAAAAAAACCAAAGGCAAAAAAGGTGGGTGATCACATTAGAGGTTCTTTTGATCATGTTCAAATCCAGCACTTGGGGTGGTTAGTTCACATGTTCACAGCGTTGGGTAACTTTAACCCACATGTTTAACAGCGCTGTACACTTCTTTAATACACCATTTTATATAGTTTAGAAAGAATCTGTGCTTTCAGACAATAGGCTATTGTAATACTGTACATTGTAGTTCATTTGATTGATACATGACAATATCAAGCAATCAGACTTCATAACAGTAACTGATTACAGTTACAGTAACCCTTTGTAAAATGTAACTGATTACAGTTACTCCAAAATGTGACTGACCAGTTACAAGTTACACTCTCCCGAGTTGAACGTGAAATCAAATCGTTTTATGCATCAAACCAATGCCACACGTAAATGGTTTTCAAAATATAATTTTACTATTTATATGTTAGTTTTTAGCTAGAGGACTACATTATTTTGAGGTAGATTAAAGGCAGGCAAAGATATTTTAGAAAAATCTAAATGATCTAGGATTATGACTTATAAATGTCTATGCTTTGGTTGACCTGAATGGACTTATTAGGTTAGTAGGCTAACAGAACTGCTCTAAGATGGCCAAAAATTAAAATAGTTACTTAAGCTAAGTAAAGCTGAAGATATTAACGGCTTAAAACGCTCCTAAAACTGTTTCAACTCGTGATAAATGACCGATAATAAATTGCCCCGGTGGGTCGGATAACTCGGAAGGTCGGATAACCGAGAGTCTACTATGGGTTTTAAATTATATAATAAGCTGCCAAATTGTTTTAAATCTTTGTCTATAGCCAACTTCAAATTAAAACTGAGATTGTTTTGCTTTCTGCTAGAAAAGTGTTACTATAAAGTTGTTGATTTTTTAAATGTTACATTTTAAGTTAAACTGTGTACCAAATTTACTTAAGTATAATTTACTGACAAGCAACCTGTTCAAACATTTCATGTAAAATAACGTTATGTTGTAATAAAGATATTCTACAAACAAAATTCAAACTCAGGCAAGGATCATATTAGAGGTTACTGATATCAATACCAAATTTGTAAAAAATTGGTAAAAACTTTAAAACGTTACAGAATAATCCTACTTTGAGGGAGTCATAGTTACTCTTGCCAGTACTATTTGACGTTAAAGGTTGTCATTGCGTCTAATTCAAGTGTACAAGATCGTTATTTAGCACTTTACAGTTGATTGGTGTATAAAATATTGAGTGGTATATAATTTGTCGTTAAAGCCTGCTCTGCTGGCTAAAACACAATGTTTAGTGCATTTTATGTAAGTTTAAAGGCAATAGAGACTTTATTTTCATATAATAAACCTGGCTAATAAGACTGCATAGCTAAATTCTCAACAAAAAACGTATTTTACAAGCTTTAAAACTCTTTTAACAGTTCTGTAAACATGAATAAATGTCAAAATTTTCATGTCAGAACGCAGCACCTTGCATGCTTATGGTATATGCCTCGCTTCGCAAGGCTATAAAATAGTAAAGGTACAAGACTAATTAAAATTAAATTTTCTACAACATGGTTTCCTTACAATGTTTTAAGTACTGTTGAAAACCATAAAAATCTCTGAGACATTTTTACAAAAACACGGTTTTATTCCCTTATTTTAAGCTGATGATGCTTTCATTTCGATATCATGGATGTATATGATTATGGGACCGTTTCTGTCCAGAAAATAACTTACTGCAAAATTGTACTCTGATAATGCTTAAAAAATGCATATTTCTGGAGAAAAGTTCAAAACAATCAGACATTTTGAGGATTAGCATGAACTACTCGTACACTTGAACTGCATTTGTGGTAATTTAAAGATATTAAACTATGTATTTAACCGCACTACAAATTTTAACTTACAAAATGTTCAGAAAATAACTTGCTCGACATAGTTTAAAATCTTTTAAGTTAAAGGAAAGCCAAAGTTAGAAAAGAAAGTGACAGTTAACAAAATCAATCTGTACTAATTTGCGAGCCTATGTTATAATCTTTATTCACTTTTACAAAATTTTGGAGTCAGTGCTGCTTCTTCTTAAATAATATTGCTTCAGCAGCACGGACTCAAATATTTTCTTAGTGACACATATTTTAACAACCCCTAAATTCTTTTAGTCCACACACTGGCAAATAGTGTGCACATACGGTGATATTCGAATATGTATTAACAAATTAATATTTATTATATTGGTTACCATGAAATGAGTACAGCTAACACATACCACTGTAGTGGATGGATATATTATTGTCTGTAATTGTAAAACATCAGAAACTTATTTTTATGAATGTAGCTTATAAAGTAATACAGAAATTTATTACCCAATTATTTCAAACTTTTTAGAGCATTTTACTGTAGGTTTGTTTTTGAAGTCGGTTCAATTTTTTGTTAAATAGTTTTTTATATATATGTTGATTTTCATAACCAATTGAATCCAATAACATCAATGATTCCCCCAATGCTGACAGTTGTAATGAATTGCAATGTGAAACTGGTAAGTTTGTCAAATCAAGCACAGTTTAGGGTGTCGGATAGAGATATATTAAAAGAACTCATGACAATTCCTTGTATCCACATTTTGAAAGTGTTTCTTTAACTGTCTAGCGAATAATATGTTTTTGCAATTTAAAAACCCTTATAATTACAATATAATAGAGTTAAAGCGGGAGAATTTGGGTCCGATCGGAACGGGAGGGAATTTTTGCAAAAACTGGATTCGAACGGAACTGGAAAGTTGGCAAATAGACATATTAAAGAAATATTAAATAAAATTGAGTTTTTCAATCAAATTATGTTGTTTATGATACATGGCTTCATACAACAACATGCAGTTTTAAAATCAAAATCCAAAGTACATCATAACTATCACAGAACCCACTATCCTCACCCATTTACATGAATAACACTGGACTCACAGCCCAAACATTGCAAAACAGTTGGAGAGAGTTGCTATGAGTGAAAGAAGGAACTCAGACTGTGCAGCTACCAGTGCAATAGAGATGAGGGGTGAAGGCAAAGAAAGAGATGACAGGTGGAAAGACAAGGGAAAGAAGGATATCAGAGAGGGGAAGACAGCTGCAGGTGTGAGCAGGAGTAAAGGTCAGTACCTGTTTTTTGTGCCAGACAGCTGTGAAGGCCTGTTGTGTCCCTATCAGTTGTCACTGTCTACTAAAGTCATTAACTGTTGCTAGGCAAACCACATAATGGGTTACATAATAATCAGAGCATTTTCTCTGTATGTTGTGATATAGTGAGAACGAACCTGTGAGGAGAGGGTAGTGTGTGTTTGTTATTTCCTTTTCTCATCTCCATTTATTCAATGATTAATTTAATTTCCCAAATAATGTTTTTATACTAGGTTTGATTACAGTCAAATGCAAAGGTTTTGTGTACAATAAAAATAGATATTGCAAGCTAGAATTGGATTTAGTACAAGTACAAATGGATGTTTGGTTCTTGTCTGAGATCGTTATCAGCCATCCTGACAATGGCTGCCGGCCTCCATTGAAAATGCACTCAGCACGGAAGTAGGGGAGAGGGTTGTTTACAGGTTGTTAATACTTTGAACTGCTCGGCTCTAGTTCCTTATCTTATCTTCACCAGAAGTACACAACAAAAACACCAGTAGTTTTACTAGAGGTCGGTTCCAAAATTCAACCGGTTCCCGGTTCTCGGTTCTGAGAAAAATCGGTTCCCCGGTTCTCGGTTCTGTCGGTTCCGGTTCCATTCGCGGCGATCTCTTGACTCCCTAACGCCCGCGTTGAAATCACGACTTCGATACAGTTCGCGGCGATCTCCGACTCCCGCTAACGCCTGTGGTGAATTCACGACTTCGATATCGTTCGCGGCGATCTCTTTGACCTCGCTAACGCCCGCGGTGAATTCACGACTTCGATATCGTCTGCGGCGACTTGACTCCCGCTAACGCCCGTGTAATCACGACCTCAATATCGTTTGCGGCAATTCTTTGACTCCTGCTAACGCCCTGGTGAACACGACTTCGATACCTTCGCGGCGATCTCCGACTCGCTAACGCCTGCGGTGACCTTCATTCTTCGATATCGTTCGCGGCGATCTCTTGACTCCAGCTAACGCCCGCGGTGAAATCTCACGGTTTCGATACAGTCTACGGCAAATTACTCGACCAAATTTCGAGCCACCGATCAGTCGAACCGAGTTTGAGTAGCGGTAATACCAAACTCGACTCAATACATCGAGTAACCGCACACCCTTAACCCCAATGTGTTATTTTCGTTGGGCCGGTCCGGAACCGACTTTGAAACTTTTCGGTTCTTCCTTCCTGTCCGAGAACCGGTAACCGAGAACCGGAACCGAGAACCGACCTATCCCTAGTTTTTACTTCCCGTCCCGAAATTTCGGTACTAGGGCGAGGGGAACGGGAATGACCTCAATCCCGTCCCGGTACCGAAAAACTGGATCCCGCACAGCTCTACAATATAAGATAATTATTTTTAGCGTTTATACAAATTAAGATCAATATAAGATGATTAATAATATAAGAGACCACTTGGAAAACATACATCATAGAACAACAAAGATCTGATGCTAAGTGAGAATGTTTGTAACGTGTGAAATCACATAGAAGTGTGTAGTTAATATAATCTTTTGACATTTTCTTCTATTTTTTCTACTCAATATAAACATTGTCATTAGGGGTGTGTGAGTAACATTTTCTGTTCAAGTCAAGTTTAAAAAAAAAGGCTCGAGTTTTGAGTTGAGTATTATTGTATCGAATAAAAAAAACATGCTTATTTTGGAGTTTTCTTGACAAATTAAATTATTCAGTTTAAATTAATTAAATATGGACATTTATATATCACATAAAATCCACACAAAAGAAAACAAAGGAAAGACTGTTAATGTTTGAACAAACAGTATAAAATTAAACAACAAAAGTAAAACATTAAATAAATTAAATCCACAAAAATTGACTTAACATTATAACTTTGAACTATGTTTTCCCCATTTTTATACCCAGGGCAGTATTCGTTTCCAAGGCAAAACCTCTTTATTTTGAAATCATGACTTTAAAACCGTTTGCGGCAATCTCTTAATTCCCACTAGTGCATACGTCGAAATAACGACTTCCATACCATTAGAGGCAATCTCTTGACTCCTGCTAGTGCCCGACAAAAATCACAACTTCAATACCATTAGAGGCGCATCTCTTGACTCCTGCTAGTGCCTCAAGTATTTAAAATCATCACAACTTCAATACCATTAGAGGCGATCTCTTGACTCCTGCTAGTGCCCGCGACGAAATCACAACTTCAATACCATTAGAGGCGATCTCTTGACTCAAGCAGTTCGCACTAAATCCAACTCTTCAATACCATTAGAGGCGATCTCTTGACTCCTGCTAGTGCCCGCGACGAAATCACAACTTCAATACCATTAGAGGCGATCTCTTGACTCCTGCTAGTGCCCGCGACGAAATCACAACTTCAATACCATTAGAGGCGATCTCTTGACTCCTGCTAGTGCCCAGCACGAAATCACAACTTCAATACCATTAGAGGCTATCTCTTGACTCCTGCTAGTGCCCGGGCGACGAAATCACAACTTCAATACCATTAGAGGCGCATCTCTTGACTCCTGCTAGTGCCCCAACCAAATCACAACTTCAATACCATTAGAGGCTTATCTCTTTCCTGCTAGTGCCCTAATTTAAATCACAACTTCAATACCATTAGAGGTGATCTCTCTTGACTCCTGCTAGTGCCCGCTAATGAAATCACAACTTCAATACCATTAGAGGCGATCTCTTGACTCCTGCTAGTGCCCGCGACGTAAAATCACAACTTCAATACCATTAGAGGTTTCTCTTGACTCCTGCTAGTGCCCG
This sequence comes from Matsumurasca onukii, assembly GCA_018831715.1. Taxonomy (NCBI): domain Eukaryota; kingdom Metazoa; phylum Arthropoda; class Insecta; order Hemiptera; family Cicadellidae; genus Matsumurasca; species Matsumurasca onukii. The sequence goes on along the minus strand of CM032058.1, from coordinate 5,527,791 downwards.
CGACGAAATCACAACTTCAATACCATTAGAGGCGCATCTCTCTTGACTCCTGCTAGTGCCCGCTAATTAAATCACAACTTCAATACCATTAGAGGCGATCTCTTGACTCCTGCTAGTGCCCACACGAAATCACAACTTCAATACCATTAGAGGCATCTCTTGACTCCTGCTAGTGCCCACCACGAAATCACAACTTCAATACCATTAGAGGCGCATCTCTTGACTCCTGCTAGTGCCCGCTGAAATCACAACTTCAATACCATTAGAGGCGATCTCTTGACTCCTGCTAGGGCCCGGACAAATCACAACTTCAATACCATTAGAGGCGCATCTCTTGACTCCTGCTAGTGCCCGCGACGAAATCACAACTTCAATACCATTAGAGGCTGCATCTCTTGACTCCTGCTAGTGCTCAATTTAAATCACAACTTCAATACCATTAGAGGCGATCTCTTGACTCTCTGCTAGTGCCCGCATTGAAATCTCACGAAGTTCTATATAATTTAAGATGACTTCTTGACTCACGCTTACGCATCGGTTGAAATCACGACTTCGATACCATTAGAGGCGATCTCTTGACTCCTGCTAGTGCCCACGACAAAATCAATCTACTTCGATACCGCTTCAGGGATGCATCTCCTTGACTCCCCAATAGCCGTGCGATGAAGTCACGAGTTCAATATCATTTACGATGATGTCTTGATTCACGCCAGCGCACGTGTTGAAATCACGACTTTGATACCGTTCACAATGATTCTTTACTCCCGCTAGTGCATGCTTTGAAATAACGATCTCAATACCGCTTATGCCATCACTTGATCACTTATAAAAAAAATTAAAATACAGCTTATATGATAACATTTAATCAGTGATGAGCTCCGGAGTCACGTTCAATACCAATCCGCCACAGATCCGCTGAAGCCGTAGGTATGTTAGAAGATTGCTTTATTTTTGTATCTACATGAAACCGTAAGGACATATTTTTTATAACCTTTTTGTATATACTATTGTACTATTGTAAATAGTGTTTGAATTTCAAGTCAGTGTCGTTATAATCAAGTTTCAACATCCTTTTGAGATTCTTTCGCGACACTAAAATGCCTTTTGTTATTTAACCGATTGGCTTGGGATTAAAGGTATTTACATAGGTCATATATGGACAAGTATTGTTCAAATAGCCCAAAAATATGTCATTGAATCTTTTGAATTTATCATCAATGCTAAAGAGGTTTTCTATTAAAGACCAGTTTTCATTATTTAAATTTTCTTTAAAGGAGGTTATGTTATGAACACTAAACGCTCTCCTAATAGTACACTGTGGTGCATCAGTTTTAACAATACTGAAATACTAAAAAATTTATTGAAATAAATCAGTGCTATAGATTTTTACATATTTTTACAGTAGTAAAATAAATGTCTTAATTATTATTTATTTACATTGATTTTCAGAACCAGCTGCAAGTGATAACAGCGAAGATTCTTTCAGTGGTAAACGTTATGGTTTAAAGTTTGAATCTGGTAAGTTTACAAACACTATTTATTATTATTATTAGTGTTCAGTAAACATGTTTCTGTGGCAGCTTAGCCGAAATCCCTCCGACTCCTGCCCCATTACTTGAACAGTCACTTATTAGTTTTTGAATTTAAGCAGTTCAAACTAGTGATGGATTAAATTTGAATCCCGAATTTCGGTTAAAAAGTATTCTGCGTTTGAAATGTAAAATAATTTCTTAGTTATACGAGGGTTATCCAGAAAGTTACGCTTCCTCGCTACCTCCACTAGGCTTAAGCTAAGGCCATCTTGATATGTGGTTGTTCCCAAGTTCAATCTGCATCTAGCCGATCAACTCTCAGGTCTGTGTCGTACTTTTACGCTACAGTGTCGCTTGGAAATGTCTTTGTCAATTTAAAATCCCGCGAGCTGTAAAGTGCGCAGTAATAAGGTTTTGGCTGCAAAAACTGTAAACTGATTGAAATTTATCGGCAGCTTTGTGAAGTGTACGGGGACAATACCATCACTGAAGGTGGAGGCCAATGGACCATTCGCTTTAAAAATGGCCGAACAAATGTGCACGACGAAAAGAGGAGTGGAAGACCCAGCTTGGCGAATGCCGAACTTGCGGATAAAGTTACTGAAATCGCACAAATCAGCGAATGGGTGCAGCGTTAACGTTTTTGGACCATTACCACAAATATGACGATTCACTACTTAATCGGATTGTTACTGGTGATGAAACATGGGTGAACATGTTAACTGTGAGACGAAATTGCAGTCAATGCAGTGGGGACACCCAAATTTCCCCCAGAAACAAAAAAAAAAATGCCTGCAAACGATGTCGATAAGGAAGACTATGGTGACCGTATGAGTGGGAGTTGTTTCTTCATCCACCGTACAGTCCGGATCTTGCACCAAGCGACTACCACTTGTTCCCAACGATGAAGAAGTGGCTGGCAACGCACAGCGTTCTGAGGATGATAACGGCTGCAGGAAGAAGTAACAAAAGGGTTGAAGGAACCAGCGGCAGAATTGTATGACAAAGAATTTTTAAAGCTCGTCCATCGGTATAATAATTCTTTAAATTTGTATGGTGATTATGTAGAAAAGTAGTAATTTAGTGTAGCTTTCAAATGTATATAATAAAAATCTTTTCCTATTCTTCGTAGAATTTTTATTCCAAAACGTAATTTACTTTCTGGATAGCCCTCGTAAGTTATAACTAACTTCGCAAAGATGATTTCACAACTTCGATACCGTTCGCAACGATCTCTTACCTCCCGCTAGAAGTATCGAGTATCGTTGATACCTTGATTCCACTGGTATCGAATGCGCTAAGTATCGGTATCGCCCATCCCCAAACAAAATATATAATTTTTCGAGTAAGCCCATTAATACTTTAATTAAATAATTTATTAAAACACTTTTTTACACTAAAAATTATGTGTTGAAACCTACATTTCTTCAATTTACCGAGTACAAAATACATTAGTTACATATTTACATATCACTCGCAGATTGCGAATAAGTTTAACTCGGCAACATGGTCCTCTGGTTAGCGCTGTTGAATCGTTCGTGTGCGTCATTCTCTGATGATTACAGAAATATACTCAATGCTCATACTCGATGCTCAGTAACATTAAATTAAGTAAAATTTACAGTCTGCAATGTTTACATTTTCGCTCAACGTTAAAAACACCTAAATGCACTATATTTTTGAAGACCATTCATGCAATAAAAGTATTCTACTATTATTTTATCATTTTTTATTGAATTATGTTTAACACAAGGCATTGAAATTCATAGTCATGATACTCGATCAGTAATTAGTTATAGAATTGACTATCATCGACTAGAATTATTCAAAAAACTGCCATCTCAGGCAGGAATCATAATGTTTCAAAATCTTCCGAACAAAATTCAAAATCTCTAAACCACAAAATTATTTCAAAAAGAGCTTAGAACTTATCTGGTCACCGGTGGGTTTTACAGTGTTCAGGATTTATGGACCACTCACTTGCCATTAAGAAGTCTGTTGAGTAAATGTTGTTATAAAAATTAAATTTTGAGTTTTGTTTAATTATAGTGGCTTAAAGTTTTATGTAATTATTTATTGTATTGTTTTAAAAAACCAACACAAACAACTTTTGTATATTGGTGATGATTAAATAAATAAATAAATAATGCTAATATAGTTAAATAAAAACTGTAAAACTAAAATGCAAAGTTAAAACAGAAAAAGTAAAACTCAACGTCAAAAATATCCAGCTTTCCATTGGTTGGCTGCAGTCCTAATTTTAACCGTCGGTTAAGACTGAATTGAAAAAAGGGCCCATAGTATTAGGTAGAGTGATGAGATCTGAATCGAGATCGACGAATTTTATTCTCAAAAGTTCGAGACGAAAAAATGTAGGGATGAGTCGGTTTCGAAATCCATCGGTTTCGACAGAACCGAACCGAACCTAAAATTATAAAGACGGTTCGAACCGCCCCGATAGCTTAAATAACACATAGGTGTTGCAGTACTGATGTATTGAGTCCGAAGTTTGAGTATTTACCGCCAACTCGCTCGACCTGATCGCAAAGCTCAAATTTGGTAGTAATTTGCCGCGGAACGGTATCAAGTCGTGATTCCACCGCTGGCGATGGAGTCAAGAGATAGCCGCCAACGGTATCGTCGTGATTTCACCGCTGGCGTTAACGGAGTCAAGAGATAGCCGCTAACGTATCGGTGACACCGCTGGCGCTAACGGGAGTCAAGAGATCGCCAACGGTATCGAAGTCGGAATTCACCGCTAGCGAGTCAAGAGACGCCAACGAGCATCGAAGTCGTGAATTCACCAGAAGGGTCGAGATCGCCGCTGAACGGTATCAAGTTGATTTTCACCGGCGAAGAGTCAAGAGATCGCCAACGAATCAAGTCTATTTCACCGCTGAAGCATGGAGTCAATAGACGCCGCAAACGGAACCGAACCGACAGAACCGAACCATTTTTTCAGAACCGTGAACCGAAACCAATAAAATTTTGGAAACCCATTCTAAAAATGAAAACCATTTTAAATTTGTAATACCATAAAATTGACTAGAAGTTATTTGAAACACGATTATACCAGAACTAGAAGATTTTTTTCCAAATATTATGCCAGCAGTTTAATAAATATTCTATTACAACGCAAACCACTTAATAAGGAAGTAAAACAAACAAATGTGGAAAAACTTATCAAAATTAAAATTTCCGCTCCCCGATCTCGACTGTTTTAATTCTATCATCCTCGCTCTCGACCTTAAAAAAACCTGCTCTCGCACAACTCTAGTATTAGGAGTACTGAGAACAAATGTCAATTGAAAATAACAGAGACATTAGAAACCCGATTCTACACCCTGTTATTCATAGTGTTAAATTAAATGTTAAATTGGAGCCTAATTCCACATTTAAACTTTAAGCTGTGCGTTCTTTCTAGATCTTCAACAATGGTGAACAATTTTGCTCATATAAACTTTTATAATTTAGGTGGGTTAAACGAGCTAAATGAAGAGCAAGAAGATTCTCTTACTGATTGGAATGCAAAACTCTCCGTATTAGGGGAAACAGAGACGCTAGATTATGAAGAAGATATTGATGAAGACCTTCGAGGAGAAAATCCAGAAGAAGACGAGATTCCTAAAGACTGTGTTAATCCTGAAGAAGAGATTGAGCTCGCAGAAAAAGAAAAGAATGAAGAATTTGAAATCGACCTGGAAGATTGGACTCTTGGAGAAGAAAAAGATGATGAAAGCTCTGAAGAAGATGAGGAAGTAGGAGAAGAGACAATCTCTGGAGAAGATGAGGAAGGACAAGAAGGTGAAAACTTTGAAGAAGATGAGGAAGGAGAAGAGACAATCTCTGGAGAAGATGAGGAAGGACAAGAAGATACAATCTCCGTAGAAGAAGAGGAGGATGTAGAAGTGAATACAAATGAATCATCTTCAGAAAGTGAAGGTGAAGGTGAGTGGAATTTCTTTACTCTTTCAATATTGTGTACATTTGATCACATCCAGAGTTTTCTAGTAAAATTTTCCGCAGGGGTGTCTTAAAATCTGGAAAATCAGGTAGGAAAAGAGAAACAGTGAATTTTATTAGCTTGGGAAAATTCAATAATAATTGGACCCTAGGCATTGTTTGGCTTTTTGCAAAAATATCATAACTCTGTCTAAAATTAAAAAGTAAACCATTTTACATTAGAATGTAGCTTTATTCTGCTATTCTAGACCTGTAGTTTAGCCTATAAGAAGCGTTGCTAAAACTTTGTTCATAATTATTTGAAATTTGCTAATGAAAAGCCTAAAGCTTTTCTTTTCTTATCTGAACTTCATGATCAACCCACAGTATTAAACTTCAGTATTTTCTGTATAAGTTGTTTATCTATAAAAAATTAGTTTGAGAATAATGTGGCCATTATCAAACACCTTGATATTTATGAATGAAGTAAACTCTGTTTACAGATCAGAAAAGTCTTGTACCTGTGACAAATCCTCGTTCTCCGTCAACTTCCCCACCTCCAGAACTGCCTTGTCCAGCGTCCGTAGAACATTCCTTGCTGGCCAGTGAGGATGACTCCGAGTTGATTGAAACTGTCTCTATCTCGAGTAGCAACTTGGAAACCTATAAAAAGAAACCCATTAATGGTTGGTATATTTGTCGCTTTTAGTACAATGGTACTTTTGCTGGGATTGGAATACATTAGTCATTAACTACTTCATGATCAACTCACACTATTAAACTTAAGTATTTTCTGTATAAGTTGTTTATCTATACAAAATTAGTTTGAGAATGATGTGGCCATTATCAAACACTTTGATATTTTCATTTGGTATTTATGAATGAAGTAAACTCTTTGAAAGTTCATAATAGTGGCTACAGAGCAATTAGTAAAGAAAGAACGGACTTTGCCTGTCACTTCCGAGAAAAACTACTCTAACGCTTTCGGTACTTTCAGTTAGTGCTGCCCCGTGCGCGAGGTTCGTCGTCCGAAGTCTGGGTGAGATCCTTTCAATTAATAACTATGCCCAACGCTTCACGGGATATATTACTACCGCTTCGTTGGGCTAATATCCCACCTACACTACATCTATTTGAGAATTGGTGCTGGGGAACCATACCCCTCAATAGCAGACCAAATAATTACTTCACAGACCAGCTTGATTAGCATTACATATAATAAAACAAACACATGATAATTACATTAAGGACAGCCGCCTACATAGAATTTATGCTGAATGCATAATCAAACCTGATGGGAAAATACCGATTCTATAAACATTACGCAATCTTATTTATGTATTATATTGTAATGAAGTTGTTAAGTGTATGCAAAAATGAGTGCCCGCCATAATTAAGGAATCTAGGACTGGGGCTTAAGGCCCCTCGAATTTAGAAATTAGCAGAACATACCTGTGGTGATGTGCACCGTACCGACAATAGAGGAAGACAGAGCTGTCTTGGTTCGGACGAAGATGGCGGAAATACGTCATCAAGCCGGCGACTTGGCCCTGCCTTTCTTCTAGAACGTTCTATGTGCCTCTGGTTTGGGTTGTGGGTGGCCAGCTTATACTATAGTAGTGTACTATCGTGCCGATCGGCACAACTACCTAACACATTTCTGTGTTTTTCAGCTATTTCTTTTATGTTAAGGCTAACATGTAGTTTTATTCCTATAATGTGTCCTCATTTTACTTGTTCATATTTGTAATTGTTTTTTGACAATCCATCAATTTTTATGATGTAGTACTTTCAAATATTGGTTGGAATAGTCTTAGGTTAGATCTTAAGTTAAGATATTAATTAAATGTAGTTCCTAGATTAGTGTAGTCCTCTGAAGACGGTGGAGTTTTTAACTACCCAAACGCTTGGAGTCGTTTTTTTCTCCGGAAGTGGCAGGAAAAGTCCGTTTTTTTTTTACTAAAAAGTAAACTCTGTTTACAGATCAGAAAAGTCTTGTACCTGTGACAAGTCCTCGTTCTCCGTCAACTTCCCCACCTCCAGAACTGCCTTGTCTAGCGTCCGTAGAACATTCCTTGCAGGCCAGTGAGGATGACTCCGAGTTGATTGAAACTGTCTCTATCTCGAGTAGCAACTTGGAAACCTATAAAAAGAAACCCATTAAAGGTTGGTATATTTGTCGCTTTTAGTACAGTGGTACTTTTGCTGGGATTGGAATACATTAGTCATTAACTACTGGCCAGGAATCTTTTAGTCCGGAGCAGGGATTTTCAGTTGAGAAAAAGATCAAGCATTTCTGTCAGACAAATTCAGACAATTCCATAAATTTTATAAATTACAGAGAGATTGTAGCCAGCTGAGCTCAAAGTCTATGTTGTAATAGTACTGTAAAGGTTAAACAATACAAACCATCATTGTACTGTGGCAAGTCTTACATATATTAAGTAATCATACATAATTATATTAATAATTTGCAATCAAACCGTATATAGTAGGTTAATAACAGGTATGACACACTAACATAATTCCAGTAATTAATAAAATTTCTACAAATAAATAAGTATATTTAGTACAGAAACACTCTAAAAGAATAAACTTTTAATATCACAGGCCATAAATTATGATATGTTTTTAAAATATTATCTTTTAACTATTTTTCTGAAGGCTAAAAGAACAATCGACGTGTAAAAAGTAACTTGTTACATGTAATTGTTAGCACTAAATTGTAACAAGGTCTAGAAAAATATAAAATTACAATTTTGTACAAACACAGATATACCGGTGCTTTGCAACGGATGAAATATTATGTTCTAGTATCATGGTATTTTTGTAAAAAGGTAGGCTGTTGCTCGAGTACTGGCATCAAACTACCGATCCTTACACCTGTTCCTGTACTTTAAAAATGAGCACTCGCAGGGTTAAACCTGTTTAAACGTGAGTGAAACCTCTCAGTGTCCCTCGTTCACCATCCTATTCTCCCACTGAGAGAAAACCCAGGCGAGGGAAAATTCAAGGTTTTCTTGTAGTTAAAAAAACAAGTAGTTTCCTAGGTGTTATTGTAACTTTGTCAAAAGATTAAGATAAGATATAAGATGTTTATTGCCGTTGATCACAGTATACATGAAATAGGCATTGTCAATCATAATTACAGTACATAATACACTTTTGTTATTTACAAAATTTGCTTGCATGATAATTTAAAACTATAATATAATTTAAACTAAGTACATCATTCTTAAAAAAAAGAGAGAGAAAAAAAACATGTTTACGTTACTTTAAAACAATTACATATTAAAATCGAATCAGCTTTGAAATATTTTGACTATAGAGTAATAGTTGCCATGGCAAGTCTAAATCTAAAAAGATAATATTTTAATCGTCTAAAGATAAAAAATTGAATTTAAAACTGAATGTTTACATTAGTCACCATAAACTCGTTAATAAAATAAAAAGGATTATCTGCAAGCCAGTTATACAATTTACTTTTAAAGTTACTCATAGAAGTAGTGCGGCTTCATCTGGGAGCTTATTAAAAAATTTTATACAGTTGACCATATAAGAACTACCAAACTTGGTGAGCCTGTGTTTAGGGATGTCAAGTTTATTTTTATTTCTTGTATTGAGACTGTGTAATTCATTTCTTACAAAACAAATACTGAGATTTACTTTTATATATACAAGTACATGGTAAATATATAGATTAATTACAGTAAGGATCTTAAGCTGTTTAAAAGACATCTACAGTGATCCCTAAATTTTGCTTGACATATGGTTCTAATTACTCTTTTTTGAATTATTAATACATCTGTAACTGAAGCAGAATGACCCCATAGAATCAAACCATAAGCAATGTGAGATTGAAAGAGACCAAAATATGCTGTCCTTAGATACTCAAGAGAGATTATAGAGCTTAATTTCCAAAATAAACGATCACCCCGGGAAAGTTTTTAACAAATACAAACAAAACAAATATTTGTTAATTTGTTTGGGATAGAACAAATGAACAGTATGTATGAATAATTGTATTAGGTAAAAGCATTCTCATGTTTCTTGACTAGTTTAGAAAAAAAAATCACTCATTGCCCGAGTGAACAGTGGTTAATGGTTTGTTATGAGTAGAGAACCAACTAGCGGTTCTAGCGGCTAGTGTCAGAATCTACATCAGAACACAGTCCTTGACTGTTCAGTGTTCACACCACCCATGGATCTGGCATAGCGTATAGATAGATGTACTGTATATTGTATATGCATGTTTATTGTAATTGCAGCGTTGCTGATATTTGCTCAATCGAGCGAGTTGGCACTCGCAGGGTTAAACCTGTTTAAACGTGAGTGAAACTTTGTTTTCCAGGACACACACCTCACAAGGCAATCAGTGTCCCGCGTTCGCCATCCTATTCTCCCACTGAGAGAAAACCCAGGCGAGGGAAAATTCAAGGTTTGTAATTTAAAAAAACAAGTAGTTTCCTAAATATATGGTGTTATTGTATGTAACTTTGTTAAACGATTAAGATAGAACAAATGAACAGTATGTATGAATAATTGTATTAGGTCAGTAAGCATTTTCATGTTTATTGACTGGTTCAGAAAAATCACTCATTGCCCGAGTGAACAGTGGTTAATCTAATGGTTTGTTATGAGTAGAGAACCAACTAGCGGTTCTAGCGGCTAGTGTCAGAATCTAAACCAGAACACAGTCCTTGACTGTTCAGTGTTCACACCACCCATGGATCTGGCATAGCGTAGGGTAGGATGGCACTGGCTCTTGTTTGTGTAAGGGTCAGGATTCTCTCTAGGTTCTCTGCAGTTGCGGCCTACTGCGCCACTTCTGCCAGTTGGATGGCCGGGAATTCCGGTAAACAGTATTTTTCAAGCAGGAGGGTAATTTTAAGGAATTTTCAGCAGATAGGGTAGTTTAGAGAGGAGTATTTTGCGTTAAAGTTAATTAGAGAGAACTTTTGAACAGTAAAGAATTTGTGTGGAGTTTTCACATCAAAATATTAATGTCTAGGGAAATTTCAATTAAAAATTAAATTATCTTAATCTCCAAAGAATGTAAAAACTTAACTCTCAAATCAATATTTTCAAATAATCTTACCACTTGTATTTTATATAATGATTTTCCATTTATGAGTTTTCTTTTTATTATTATTAAGTTCCCTTCAAGTACGAATGCTTACAATTTCCTTCTTATTCCTTTTTATATTTTATTTATTTTCTAAATACTTGTACCCAACTGAAGTTGAGATATCTCCTGAAACCGTTCCTATATTTTAATTAAAATTGTCTTAGGATACTTATGTTGTTTTTTAGGAATGGATTTGTATAAAGGCTACATAGCTGATTTATACCTAAAGAAATTTGAAGACAAAAATGTTTGGACCGAACCGGGTATCTCACTTGCCGGGTGATAATGCTGATCACTACACCATCTGGCCCAACTATGTTGTTTTCTACATCTTCTTAATTTCCTGTAACGATTGAAAAGTCTCAACCTATTCCTATTTTTGTTATTTATAGAATGTTCATTTCCAGGTGTACAGCCCCGCGAGGACAACTCTGATATAGGGGAAACCATGTCCTTCTCTAGTAGCACTTCCGCAACCAAGCCTTGGAAACCCATCAAAGGTTGGTTCCTTCCAGACTTGGGGAAGTTACTTTCAGACAGTAACTGATTACAGTTACAGTTACCCTTATAAAATGTAACTGATTACAGTTACAAGTTACAGAAAACCAATGTAACTGGTTACAGTTATCAAATGTAACTGGTCAGTTACAAGTTACATCGGGCTCAGTTACCGACTGGCTTCCAAGGGTCAAATTAAATAATAATATTTGCATCCAAAAATTTGTTTAGGAAGAGATTTCTGTTGTTTTTTACTTTAATTAAAGATTACATTGATTGATATACTAGGAATAAAAGGAATAGCCTAATGCTAAACTTACAAGTCTCTTAGCCTCGGTCAAAACTCAAAACATAGCCTAGGAAATAAAGCCAATGCTTGACAGGTCCAATTTGTCTATTCTTATGAAATTTTGGCTAGCCTGGCTAGGAATCTGAACTATTGATTAATTAGTTCTATCTGTTGAAACATCCTACTTATGCCCGGCCAAAGTGTTTCACCTTCTTCTCGAGTATCTTCAGTAGTTTGGTTCATTTTCAGACATTTTTACAGTTGAAACTATACAACTATGAACTATTAGTCTATTACTGCGTGAAAATCAGTATGAGGCAGATTAACTTAAACCTATTTAGTCAAGTAGTTATTGTCTATTGCAGTTTTGGGATTTGGAAAAGCCGGAAAAAGGTTAAAACTTCAAACTGTTAGTGGTAGCCATTAAGCTGCAAGCGGTAGCTTAATTCTACCAAATGACTGAAATGAGGACACATCTACTCAAACTGAAAAACTAACAAAACAAAACATCACATCTAACTCAAACTACATCTAACGTGAATTACTTTATAAATTATACTAATAAATATCAAATTTAATATTTATATTGTAACAAAATTGAAAATTACAATGCAGACAGCCGGCTAAAGTGTAAACAGCATCCGACTAGTCGACTACATTCAAACATTGCCTTTAGGGGTTATGATTATGCTCACTTTTTGTTTTCTTTGCTTTTTAATAACTTGACAGATACAGTCCATAGATAACACATTTTGAATATTGTATAAATGTACAACATCACTTAATAGCACATATATTATCAAAGTGAAATTCATATTAAAATACTTGTTTTGAAATCGCGCATATTTTAAGATTCCAAGCTGAAAAATGTAACTAGTTACTTGTAATCGTTACCGGCAATTTGTAACGACACCCGTATTCGTTACAGCTTCAAATGTAACGGTTATGCTACAAAGTTGTTAGGAAAATGTAACGATTACAATTTTGTAATCGTTACTCCCAAGTCTGGTTCCTTCGTATAGTGGACCCACTGTAAGCAGTGAGGTGCAACTACGCCTTCTTATCCTGACCCGTTTTTCTGATCCTGGGATTTTGGCAATACGTTGTTCTGATCCCAGAATTCTATATTTGCTACAGTTTTCTTTTAAACTATCAAATTTCAAATTAACTGATTTGTACAAGTAAAAAAATTGCAATAAATAATGTACAAGAACATCTCAAAGCATTTCAAATAGTTAAAACTTATACGAAGATCATTTTCGGTTTTGGAACTTTTCACATGTTCTTTAGTCCGATTGGAATTCTTGGGTACAAATAATGCTCTACAACCAAAAGTTTATTTTGAAGATTCTAGTACCAGTAGTTTTCTGGTAGTTAGCTGATAGATTAACTGATAGGAATTAGTTTCGCTAGTTGGTTTAATTAGTTAAAAATAATTGACTAAGAAACAAAGATTTATTACTGTGCTACCATTGTGAAGAGCTTTTACTATGTTAAAAGGCTTGAACAGTTAAATCATTTAAATAAGATAAACATAAGTGTTCTTTTATAATTGCACACAATTAAAAGCAAAATCTAATAAGAGTAACTACAACTCAACTTCTTTTAACTGTTATAAATCTTAGCACACAAAGAATTTTCTAGGAATTATGAGATTTTTATTCATTCTTCTCTTGTAGATAATATCATAATAATGGCTAAATGTAAATTTTAGACATATTTTAAATCTCAGTAACGTTTTTTGTTGTACAGGACGCATTTCTACAAGTGTTGTCCGGTCGCCATCACGCTCTTTGCTCCTGACACTGCCTACGCTAGGAAAACCTCAAGGTTTGTTCATTCATGTTCCTTAACAACTTCAGCTGAAACCTGTCATTGAAGTTATAGTAAATAAGGAAATATGTCATGTAAGAAAACACACTGTTTGAACACAGGTTGTAACTGTACCTGTAAAACTTGATAGTACATCCCAGGCAGACTTACTGAGGAGTTTAAGACACTTTTTTACGTACAAATAAAAAATGTGTTTTAGATTTGTTTAAATTAAACAGTTTACCTGCTTAGTTTTCAGAAATTAATTTGTATTTTCAGTTGAAGAGGCCAAGCCCAAGGACAACATTGCTGATCAGTCAGACACACTCTCTATCGTGAGTGAGTTCTCGGAAACTGAGAAAACAGTCTGTGACATCGAAGGTTGGTGGATTTGCCGTTTCTTTGTATCGTGTAAAAATTTCAACAAATCTTTGGTATTTTCATTTAAGGTAATCCTTTTCTTACATCCTAGCAAGAAGAGCAAGAAAAGTTTATTTTGGAAATTTTTTGATAAAAAATATGTTTGTTAAGATCTGATGTCGGGTTTCCCCGCCAGGACTCTAAGCCTTGTGGTTGGTGAGTTGTTTGTGGCATGAGGCTTACTCACTTGTTGTCGTCCCACTCTGTCCGCACGGGTGTGGATAAAAGTTTCTGTGTCCCATTAGCAAGTCAGCAACCACTTGCATCGGTTCCAGTCAAGCTTAGCTTGGAAAATCAGTTAAGCTATCCTACACTAGGGCCATGGAATTCAGCCAACCTTCCAGATTGTTTACAATGAAAACCTCGCTTCGGTATACATTCAGCTGCTCGAGAGGCTCCGGACTCGCATACCGAGGTGCTACCACTGGTCAACCAAAATTACGTTCCTAAATACTACATCGCACTGGCGGGAGTAACTTTAACTTTCTGAAGGTAGCAGTTTTTTCTCGTCTCAGCTTTTTGACACATAAAAACTTGGCTAGAAAAAGTATTGTCTTGATCATTAAATCCTGAGATCTCACATACCTTCAATATTTTGAACAGTTTTACACTACATTCTACATTAGTTTTAAAAAAGTAACATTGAAAAACTTTTAATTTTCTACTTATATTTGTTTATAAGTTATAAGTCATTTATTCATGAATAGATACAAGTTTTTTACAACTATATCTCAATCGTCAATTTTAAATCTTAACTCGCCCTTCGGGCTCGCTGGGGATACGCCCCACAGACCCCGGTTGGCGTTAATTGTTTTGTATTTATGACAAATTGTAATGTTAATTAATAATCATCTTAAAGCGCCATAACACAACAAGCATAAGCAACATCATTTATTTTTATATTTTAGTACTTCTAGTCATTCTATCAACTTTCATTAATTATATTATTTGAGAACATAAATGTACAAATATTTTAGTATGACTTTGGCCGATGTAAGACCAATACCACGGGTGGTAAAGCTGTTGTAAAATCATCAAAATCTAATGAAAGTATGCATTTAGGGTACATATATAAGATATTTTATGGCAAACATTTAAATGTTTTACATTTTTTCTGCAAAGTGTTTTTAGTCGTTCTAACTTGTTGCTTTTCGTGGTCCTAAGAGGTATATAAGTACCCGTTAAATTTAAACACACGTAAAAGTAAATTTTGACCAGTTTATCTTTAAAGCGAAATAGCAAATTACCTATTGGAGATAGGATAAAATGTCAATAAAAGTTGCAGAAAACTTCATTCCACACTAACGATTTTTCATCAAATCAAAGATCCGATTTTAGTCAAGCTGCTACAGTCAAAATAGTAAACCACTGCTCAACCCCATTTTCGGCCTACACCATTAACGTCGCTACTGCCGTTGTCGCTTCAGATTTTTCCTGCCGGTTTCACACCAAGACCTTTAAAACGAATATATGGTTGAGGGGGGAGTTCTACGGGAAATGCCTAAACATTTCTCTCGTTCACCAGTCAGTCACCCAAACGGCTTTATAGTATATTAATACAGACTTGTTTAACAGGTAAAAATATTTAGATATCTTTCATAGTTTGAGTCAGGCGATAGGAAACTAGCACACTTCTCTGTGCCAGTCAATAATGAACATAACGCTTTCTTGCTCTCTTAAACAGGATTAAATAATCTGGATAAGTAGTTCTGTTTCTGATATTGTTGTTATGCAGGGTTTAATTGAGTTCTGAAAATGTCAACGCTGTCATTCAAGGCTAAACTAAACTCTATAGAACTTGTCGAACTCGAAAATTCACTTAATAAATGTTATACATTGTTTTACGCACTTCAAATTTAATTATTTAAACAATTTATTTCAGATGATTTGTATTTATCAAGCTCACCGAGTATAGGACATCAGGGCCAAAAACCAGAAGAGCAATATCCTAAATTGGCCAAGGAAAGGGACATTACAAATGATATATTTAACTTGGATAACTACAAAAAAGAATCACCCACAGGTAACCACAGCTTAAACATAAGCACAGTCATTGTTATGCAAGTCAAATTTTAAGCTCATCTTGATACCATGCCCAGCAGGTTAGGTGAATACTTTACAGTAGAATCTCATTATCCGAAGTCTCGTCAACCGAGCCTCTGGGTTAACCTAGCTAGTAGTTAGAAAAAAGCTATTTCAGGGTGGCTACAGACCGGAAACCCGGAAATATGCTGAATTCTGAGTGTAACCGGGAAAAATCCACCTTATATTGTGTCACGGGCGTAGTTAGATCCTCGGGGCCTACCGCGGGTATGAAACGACCGTCAAAACGATATGGGCTTAATACGGTATTGTAAGTATCACGGTCTGAAACATCTCGCACGCGACGGCTTAAAAAGGCGACGTAAAAGTGTAGCGGGTAATAAACGGCTCTCGGAAAGTATTGTGGGGTTTAAAAAGACGATGGAACATACCGCAGGCATAAAAGAGCGATCGATATGTATCGCTAACATAAATAGGTGATCAACGACCGCTGGCCAAAAGTTTCCATTGGGACAAACCAGGTTCAAAGCCACTCGAACGCATTCGCTGGCGAAACAACGATCGAATGGTATTCCTGTAAACCAGATTGGTACTGATCAGGCATAAAACTGTCCTCTGGAACAGTGGAAGTGAACCGGAAAATGTGTATATTGCCGGAAAACCGGAAATATGCGAATTTTACCGCTACTTCTGTGGCCACCCAGAAATTATTAATTATTTATGAGTTATGCTATGAAGATGTTCTGTCATTTCTGTACCTGCACAAGTGATTGCAAAGCTATCTGACAGCTATACTAAATCAACCAAACTACATACACACTCATATAGCACTTGCAACTAGCTTAGTATTGTTTCTCTATCACTGGCTGCTACGCCGAGGTCGAAAGCCAACATCACTCATAAGTTTGTGTAAAACTCTTTTTGTTCGGTTTTGTCATTCTGAGGTTTGGTACTGTGTTGCTTGGTTGTTTGTATACTCATGCTTTTGACCTACTTGTATTGTAACAGTATTACAGTGTTTTATGCATGTATATTGTGTTTTATTTTGTGTCCCGCTGAAATGTCTGGGAAATAAAAAATAGTTGTTTCTCTTTTTGTACAGTACTCACAACAGTATGAAAATGTGTTTAAATTGTTCGCTTTACTTTTCACATGGTAAAAATACGCTTTTACTTTTGTCACTTTTCTGGTAGTATCACTTAACCTCCGTGATATCCAGTATTTTCTTATCCGAGGTGGTCTTGGTCCCACTACCTCGATAAACGTGATTCTACTGTATTTTGTTTTAATTATTTTAAAGTGACAAGGATTTTCTGAAGATCATGGACAGAAATATGCCAACTTTAATGGGTACAATACCGGTACTAATTGGCTGATTTAGCTTTATTCTAAAAGAAGCTAACTAAAAAACATTAGTTGTGCACAGCTCGGTAGCACAATAATTTATGAAACATAAATAAGAGTTTAGTTTTAATTTATTTATATTTAATCTATTTTTAATGCATAATAATATATCGGGATAGTTTTAACTTAACTTTATAAGATAAATATTATTCTTGCCAGTGGCTTCAAAACCATTGGTCACTGTTTGTTATTCATCCATCCGATCAATAATAATGTATCATAGTCATTTCATTTTAGCTAACACAATTTTATATCATCATATGTCTGTGTCAAATTTATTTATTTGATTGATTTTAAATCAAAATATTTGAGAGATAAATTTACCCATGCCTTAGAAAAAAGAAGCAACTACTTATTTTAGAAGTAGAACTATTATTGTGTACATTTTCCATCTAGTACACTTTTGCAAAAATAATTCAACTTCTGAAATATTCCCACTGTCAAAAAACAAACTTCAAACAAAGTATTTTTTACGAAGTTCATAATAGTGGCAGAGAGCAATTTTGTAAAAAGGAAAGAAACAGACTTTTTCCTGCCACTCGAGCCCACTCATAACGCTTTCGTAGTTAAAAACTCCACCGGGCTTCAGAGGACTACACTAATCTAGGAACTACATTTAATTAATATCTTAAGATCTAACCTAAGACTATTCCAACCAATATTTAAAAAATACCACTACATCATACAAATTGATAGCTTGTCAAAATTAAGGGTGGAGTTGAAACTTTGGAGTTTATAACTACCTGAAATGTTAGAGTAGTTTTTTCTCCCGAGTGGCAGGAAAGGCCGCTTTTCCTTTTACTATTTTTACTTAGAACGACAAAGTCATAATAATATGCATTTATTTGTCGTGGTAATACATAGACAATGTCAATTGTATGGCAAAATAACTGCCATAGTCTAATATAAATGTAATAAATATGTTAACAAGTCACAAATATAATACATATGTTTGCAGCACAAAAACAAATAGACTAATAATTAATAGGTAAAAAAATAAAAATGTCACTGCTGTGACGACAATACAGATGCTGTCTCTAAATGAATAAAGACAGCCGGACCCTAATTTTCTCAATAAATAGTTAATGTAAACATGGTGAAACCCTATGAGTTTGAATAATTGTAGATATACTCGTATTTGCTTTAAAAAGGCTTCCTCGAAGTAAACTTCAGAAAAATAATTAACCTGGATAATTATCTGGATTCCAATTGCTAAGCTTCTTTTGTAATTAATTTAAGTTTTATTTCTTGTAATTAATAATTTTATTATTACAGCAATGCAGTTTCAACTCTAATAAAAGTATTATTTATTTACTACTTATAATGGTTAGAAAATTGACAATTAAAAGTATTGTTCTTACATTGTGTCTATGTAGAATAGGTATTAGAGAAAACACGTTTGGAATGAATAGATGTAAAAAGTTAAAAGACTACTGGTTTGCCAAGCAAAACCAAGCCGTAATTATGTATTTAAAGGAGTATATGCTGTAAATATTTGGTGAAGGAACAAGTCTTATCGCATGGACACAAGTATTGTTTGTAATTAAAATTGCAAACAATGTTTCCAACTGGTTAATGTGCTTTAATAAAAGATCTGTTTCAATGGAAGCATAAAGCTGTTGTTGCTGCTGCATATAAACTCTAAAAATTGTAAATTTGTCAATGAGTTTTATTTCAAAATTTAAAACTTGATTTTTTTAAGAACACAAAATGTTGTAATAAGTATTTTATCTAGCAAGGACTTTTATATTTTTTGTTTTTATATGCTGGAGCTTTATCACATTGTGCCACAATCACAACATTGAATAAAATACTAATGTTCATGCTAAAGCATGTTTGTAGCAGTGAATGTGTTAAAGGATCTATGCTTCCAGTGAAAAACTGTTCACATTTTAGTACAGTAACTTGCTTAAAATATTGTTTGCAAAACTACTCCCTGTTAAAGTCGCTATCATGTCAAAATTTTGCTCTGGCTCTATCTGGTGGCCTCTCAAAATAAATGCTAAAAACAATAAATCCTACATAACCTAAGAAAATGCTTAAAGAAATGTTGAATCCAAAATAAATGCCAAAAACTTTAGTCTTAAAATAAATTCCGACCGAAAAAACAACATTTTTGTTCATAACACTTCCATTTGAAATTTGCACATAGGCCTAATATTTTCAAAGTAAGATTGAAAAGTATAGCAAGTTAAAGTAAGATAGTTTAAATGGTTTAAAACGGTAGAATTTGTTTGGTTGCTGGTGAATAAATCCTAAAAGTGACTAACTACTTTAGTTTTAAAAATGTGATACACCCATAGCATGGCACGTTAACTTAAATTCTGCTTGATTTAATTAATGTAGTATAAAATCATATATTCTTTGAGGAAGGCTTGAGTGGTGAGACATGTATGCAAACAATTTTATGGATGTACCACTAAATGAAAATTAAAGATAAAGAGCAGACGTTGCCTGAATATTTAGACATCATCAGTTTAATTTTAAAATTGTACAAAGAATAAAATTGTATTCTTTATAATAATTGTATAGTTATCGTATACAATTTTATTCTTTGTACAATTTTAAAATCAAACTGATGATGACTGACATAGTTCAGACGAAACCTCTTGTAACATCTTGTTTTTATTAATAGTGGTACACCCATAAAACTATTTGCATAAAACCGTATATGTTTTCTTTTACATGCTGCACGGATTTGGAGAATCGATTTATTTAGAGACAATTATTACCCGTTAAATTCCTCTCTCCCTCCTATCACCACATAGGCTGGTCCACGGAGTTGTATTTCCATTCCTCTCTCGATTGTTGTTTTGTCCTCTCAAGTGTTGATGAATGGTTGAAAAGAATCTCCCTTGACATTTTTAAGAAATTCCGTTCCTCTTTCCATAGTACATAGTTTCAATTTTCTGTAATGTAACTTATTATCCTTCAATCAATGTGGTTTCAGTGTGAATTCAAAACTATTATATTTGCAGGATATTCATTCTCTTGGTTGCATGATATTCACAAACAGGCAGAAATTGCAAAGCAGGTGTTTGAAGGGTTTTTTTGAAAATAGACGGTTTAAATAGTATTCTTTTTATTGAATTTTGTTATTAGTTTAGAGGAGTTGTTTTGTATGAGTTGATGATGGAAGTATTTTAGAGTTTAAGTTCCGCTAATCCGAACTAATTGGGACCGGACCCTGTTAATATTAGACAAATTAGGATTACGCGGAATTTCGATATATGTTCATGCATTTATTATTTATTAACCTAATAAGGTCATATATTGACTTTGAGCGTCTAATATTTTATATTCAAATGTAATAAGCATAACCGCCCGGCAGGCGGGAGACCGGGTTCAAGTCCCGGTTCGGTCCAAACATTTTTGTCTTCAAATTTCTTCAGTAATAAATTAGCTTTTTAGCGTTTATACAAATTAAGATCTATATTTAAACGTAAGAAATTATATATTTTAATCCTGCAGTACATTGCAAGTCTGTCAGCCGCTAAATGCACTAAATACAGCCGCTTTCATCCTATCTCCACAAACATCACAATCTTTCCAATCCCAAATTAACTATGGTGTGATTCTTGGTAATTCTTTCTATCAATAGCTTGCTTTTTAAATATGGATTCATATAATTATATTCTTGAGTACACAAATATATTTCTAGATATCGCTTTCAAATTGAAGGATTGTTATGTTTATCTCCAAAAGCTGAGCACTACTCCCGCGTCTACGAAATGTGGCAGTGTGGACTTTCTTAAAACCACAGGTGATTATATTGTTTTGAACAAGTCGACCTTATACAGTATAGCTTGTTGGGCTGGTCGAATGGCTTGCAAATACATAATAGTGTGTGTAATCATCATAGGTTTGTAGGAGCCTCGGTAACAATACAGTTACTCTACAAAATAACAGTATAACCACTTGACGGTTTTGCCCGAGTATACTCGGGCAATCCATTTTTGCCAGTACGTATTTGCCCGAGTGTACTCGGGTGATTTGGTTTTTGCCGGTCCCTGCCGTATTTGATCGAGTTGATTCAAGCGTTAATTGCGCCCGTCGTTGAGGAAAGTGATTTAGAATACAGCAGTTACGAATCAGATACAAGCGATGAAGAAGCTAGAGTGGCTAGGAACCCCTGATCATTTTCGGGAAAGCACATACAAAGCTTAGGCTGTATTGAAAATTTATGAAGTATCAATAAAAAAAAAACAGGTGTTATATTTTACTTATGATACTTTGACAATCTGGCCATTACATTCAATCTGGTTAGGGCAAAGAAGACCAAATACAAAAAATGCACGAGTTAACTCGGGATGGTACATATACGGTTTTTATTATTTCTTTATTAGTTATTTGGCTATAAAGGTTTTATATGGGTTCTTTTGTTGTATTTATCATCTTTTGACAATGCTATAATGTGAACAAACAGTTTTAAAGATGAAAACCACTGTAGATATGAATCCCGACTTAACTCAGGCAAATATTTTAGGATAAAATTTTATGGTAAGTTATTTCTTGGTAATATTTTTAGTTATTACAGTTGGTTTTATAATGATGTAAAATTTGAATTTCCTAGATAAAAAAATCCTGTCTTTTCGGTGCCGACTTGAAAACAAACCCGGACTGTCAAGTGGTTAAAACTTTCACATGATTTAAATCACCTTTATTGATGTTGAAATAGTATCCAACAACCAGACTTGAATCTTGGGACCAAGTCGCCATTGGTGGAAACCCTCATAAATAAAAGAAAACCTAAATAAATAATTAATAAAATTATTACAGCGTCTCTTAGTATAAGTACTGTTTTAAACAGCAACTTTATTCAATCTTAGTCTACGTTATACAACATCTAAGCTATGGATCAGACTTTTGGAAAGTCAAGGACACAAAGAAAACAGCTTTGTTGTAGAAAAGTCTGGGATTGTTAAACACATTCTCAAGCACACTCGGTACAAGCTATTACTTTTCATTCATGATGTAATTTTGAATCGAGTACTAATCCTTACTCATAAAAGGCTGGCTACTTGAAATTTGAAAGTCACGGAAATCAAACCCAAATTAGTTACGAACGGTCAACAAATAAACTCTGAAAAAAGTACCTACAATTTTTTTAAACTGTAACTTTTGCTCGCTTATGAAATTATTTGAGCATTTGTTTTCTTATATTTTTCAGGTAAGTAGTCTGTACAAACTTGGAAATTATTTTTATTTTTTAAATTGTTAGTAAACTAAACCCCAGTGTGCTTTTTCTCCAGATTATCCTACGGATATGAAAAAAGATTCATTTTTAAACAAGTTGAAGCTGACCGGGAAGCCAAGAAACATCCACTTCTCAGACGCCATCTATGAAGTAGTTCCAGGTACAGTAGACTTAGAGTCCTTTTATCCATCATGAAAGGGCAGACAGAAGGTGTCGTGCTACTTGCCACCCTGCTACTTCCCACCAAGGGTTGATTCTAGGAATCATCTACCTGTCTCAGCGCAGGTGTACCTGCCGTTACGTGGCGGTGACTGATGTCGTACAATGGTCAACATTCCATTCACTGTTCATCCGGAGATTAATTTGTATTGTATAGCGGTTTATTCCAAACTTTGTTAATATCATAGTTTTGTTGTTAATGCAAAAGTAAAACTGCAGTGGCTTGCATTATTATAAATTGCTTGTGATATTTTGATTTTGCATGTTTTACAACCAACTCACTTAATTTTCTTTATTAAATTGTCTTCGTGGTACGACAATAAGAAAATGTCTTATGCAATTTGTTTATTTAAAGAATTATATAAATTACATCAATGACGGAAAAATACCTTTTTGAACAATCTAAGTGCTTTTATTGGAGATGCAACATTACAAGCCTCGGAAGAGCAAACCACTGTTTACATTCCAAATTGGATAAAAGCCAATATTGAGATGTTTTTAAGTAGTTCAAAAAGTAGTGTACTAAACGGAATGTAATGTTGGATATAAAAAACAATTGTAATTTAATTACAAACAAGTATAAACACAGATGAAATATTAACACCACATGAACACAATTATTAAGAAAGTATGATACGACATAGCATACACGCAAACAGTGTAGTTTAAATACAGCAAATCCTAAGTTAATAGCACATTGGACTGTTCGGTCCTCAGGATCCTAAATTTTTCAGTTGAAATAGGTTACAGTTTTTATTTTGGCAGACTCCTTTAAGGAATCACATAAATCCAAATTGTGGTTTCATGTTATTCCTTAAAGGATACTTGAACTTCTCAATATCTACATAGTAGTTAAATAAAGGTTGAGTCAGAATTTCGCTCTGACGAAGGTAGGTGGTGTAATTTACGCATTACCTGGAATCGGGACCTGTCAACCCTCGTCAAAGTTGGTGGGAAGTAGTACGGTGGCAGGTGGCAAGTAACACGGAATCAGACAGAAGGGCCAACCAATAATGTCAGATAACAGGAAACCTTAAAAAAGTCCATTAATATTTAAAGTAGAATATACAAAGGTTATCTACTATTCAACAAAAACATTCTACTATCGAACAAAATTAAAAATATATCAACAAAAAGTGAAAGAAACTCATGTAACACAATACAACACTTCTTGTAATTATTTGTGTAATGTTTATTCTTTTAACCACTATACAAACTGTCCAGGTGGTCTAAAACACCCTGTATATGGTGTACTTGTAAATTTTGCTTCTCCTGAACAATCAGAGTGCACCTAGCACAAAAATATGTACAAATCAAGTGTGATCGTATCAATTACAGTCACTTTGAATTAATTACGAGTGGTTTTGATGTTTTAGAATCTAAAATCTGTGCAATAAGCGTCACTACTAAACAAGAAGAGTCAGTCTGTAAATTAAACCAGGAGAAACTTTTTGGTGTAATTGCTAACAAGCAAATGACAGGTAAGCTTAATATTTTTTATTAGCAATGATGACCTTGGTGTATCTTGATAAAATCTAGCTCAAGGTCGTAGACTTGACCAAAAATACAAAAGAAGCAATGCTAGCTTACCTTCCTATACAAATAACTAAATCACTATTTGAGATGCCGACCACTCTCATGAGGGTATTTTAAGGCAAATATGCAGTGAACGATGAGTGGTAGTAATGAGTTATGAGGTGTAGTTTGTTATGAACATTAAAGGCATTTAAACTTTCAGTTCAGTCCTGATAATCCTGATATCTGCCTAATACAACTGGGACTAGAACAAAAGTAATGAAAAAAAATTTAACATTTGTTTTATTGTTTGACTAGATCTACTGAGCTTTACGGGGAAGAGATTCTCCTTTTTCATCTCACGGTAGGCGATAGATAGGTAGCGTTCAGATGTGAGTTATTTAAGGGTAATACCAGGCTTACCCTTGCCTGCGTGAGTGTAAATAACAAGTTGTTGTGTCTTCATAGCAAGCCGGCAACCAGTGTGCGTCTCAGTTCTACGAGGGTCATCCAGAAAGAAAAGAACGTTTTGGCATAGTAAACAAAAAATAAAGATATCAACACCAAACTTTATTTACAAATGCATTGAACCTTCCTCTACCTTTCTACACAGTCGCCATGGATTTCAAGACACTGGTTTTTAGGTGGGACCAGTTTTTCCATACCCATGTTCTACTCATTTTCCGCCAAATACATGAGCCAGGATTTCTTAGCTTCTTTGAGTTCCTTATCGTTAGCAAACTGTTTTACCCAAAAAATCCTTAAGCTTCGAATAAGTGATAATCACCGGCACCAAGTCAGGGCTGTAGTTGTTTCTTTTCTTGGCATAAATTCGACATGGATTTAGCCCTTTAAATCCAAAACACTTCACATGGGTTTTCAATTGTCGATGCCATTATTAATCACTGTGGACACGAGGCGCATATCACACAGCAACGAGCCTGCAATCGTGAAGAGGAAGAATGTAGCTAGCAGCTGCAGCCGCCTAAATAGTAGTGTGAGGAATGTCTTGTGGCGCGTGATCTAATCGTTCTTAACTTTCTGGATGAGCCTCGTAGCTAAGCTTTGCTTGGAAAATCAGCTGAGCTAGCCTCTAGAGTTTCCTGCACTAGGAATGGAATTCAGCCAATGTTTTCCTTTCAATTGCCTGAAATTATTGGTTTTTGATCTATGATTTTTAGAAAAGAAAATACCCGTCATCAGTAGAACTAAAGAGAGAATCCCGAAGAAAGTACACCAAAGTAAAAAACTTGATGTAAATGTTGAGAATCCTTTGATCAAGCCTGAATCATTTAAGGGTAAGTGTTCTGAACTTATTATAGTGCATATGTTTTTAATGTTCATGATTTGGTTTGTTTATGTTTGATCTTTGAAAACATATAGTACAACAAATATTATAGTATTTCACCGACCGCAATTAATAACAAGAACCGAAGTTTTTAAACATTTTACATTACTTAAATAATGTGGATGGCATTTATGTTCAGGTTACACCTGCGAGCTGCATGGAAACGTGTCCATGGATAGCAAAGTAAAGTCAATGCGTTGTGTTGTACGTTGCTTAGAATAAGCAATCAGCTTAGTGAAAAAACTAATTTTTCCTTTAGAAATTCGTTATATACTTAAAGTAAAACCCAATTATCCGGGCAAATTATGGGGAGGAGAGGCACGGATAACCAAAAAACATGGATAACCAAAACTAGACCAAAAATTGACAAAATTGAGAGGATAAAATTCTTACGATTGAATTTAACCCGTTAAATATTATTCATGCTAAATATCGCGAACCGTCTGCTCTCCCATCCCGTACTGCACAGCAAGCAATTTAACTGTGTTGCCATTTTCCGTTTTATCAATTATTTCCAACTTTTGGTGAATTGATAAAACAGTCTGTTTCCTCTTCTTATCCATCACTAGATCACGCGCGCATAAATAATAGTCTCAACTGCACCACTTTTACTTTGACACTGACAGGTATCATTGACCTTGGCTGAGAGACAGAAGCGAATATACGCGGCACGGTCAATCCTGACTCAATCTCATTTCCTCCGCTTGAGTTATAGTGCCTGGCGGCGTGAGGATACAACGCGTGCGGTGTAGCATCAGCTGTATCGAAGTAGCCTCAGTTTTGGAGCCCACAGATTACACAATATTGCGCAACAATCACAGAGGGCGTAATTAGTGAAACCAGTATGTGATCCCTTTACTGTATTGGCAATCTCATTTTCTTTCATAAAATCCGTTCCTAAGGTAGTTGCTCATTATTTCAATTTTTTTGTAGTAGCTAACCCGGTTGATCCGCAACCCGGGTAATAAGCACCCGGTTAATCAAGAGTTGACTGTAGTTTTAGAACTTGGCAGTTACTTGATGTATTTGACAATTATTTGTTTGTACTCAAAGGACAAGCTGGGTAAGTTACATTAGTACTTAACAATACCTTGCAGAACCCCATTTTTTTGAGCCGGGAAAAATCACAATGCAATTGGAGTAGGGGGAAAATTAAATACAAAACCGTGTGAATATGGAAGTAAAAAGGGAATTCGTGCTTTATTTATTATTCTATTAAGGCAACAGAAATTGAAAATTAGTTAATATAGTAGATGACATAATTGTATCTGTTGTAAGTACACTTTTGAACAAGAGATTCTTAGATAATATTCGGTTCCCTTCAACTTTAATTATGTGGTATTTAGACATAAACCGAAATTTTCGTAAAACAGTTTTTAATACTGCTTTGTTTGCTGACCTCACCGTGGTGAAGCTGATAATTATGTCTTTTGTCTACGTGTTCTACACAGTTGAGGTAAGGTAATAACAAAACACATATTATTACACTTTATTGCCATAATATAACATTAAAGACAACTGTGAGAGGAAGAGTTACGCCACAGGAAACTTTAAGCTCACTTTAAAAATGCAGGAACAGGTATAAGGATCAGTAGTTTGATGGCAGTACTTGAGCAACAGCCTGCATTTAGACAAATGGAACACAAGATAGGGTTTTGTATGGTAAATGTACATTATCTTTACTGTAATACACTTTTTTCAATTTTCCGACCATTTCTTCATAATTTGTAATGACCGAAATAAATTATTAGTCCTTCCGAAATTTACCGATTTCAAGCAAGAAAAAACGCTTCTCGCCCAATTCTTGCTCGAAGTGAAAAAATTCACTTCTGTCCACCTCTAATTATAATTATAACTTTTGTTTCCATATTCTGTTAAACAGATGTCCATACTCTTTTAAATGCAAATGTTACTTTCAGCTCATAAAAAATTGGCAAAAGATAATTATTCAAAACGGGAGATTTACAGTTCGAACTACTAGTGATAAATAAAAAAGCGCAGTTAGTGCTCTGCCCGTCTCAGTTCTCTTCTTGTAACTGAGCACAACATAGTTGTCTTTACATTAATTAATTTAATCTTGCTCATTTATTTTTCAGAAAAGAAAACTGCCACCAAAGAAAAAGAAAAAAACCCCGGGAATAAAGTTACTGTCGGCAATGAAATGCTCAAAGTAAATGAGACGAATCCGTCAAAAATGCTGTCTCCTACCAAAGGTGAAATATGTTTATGAATAACGATTGGTTAAACAAAAATAAATAAGTAAAGGTTTAATAGTAGTTTGTGGCTGGGCCTGGTGGACTGTTTAGTTCGCTGTGAACCTGAGACCTTTTTGATTCCAGTTTTCGTTACCAGGAGGCGCTACTAGGCTTAGCTTCTCTTTTTGCCGAATGAAGCCAAGTGGACTGCTTGGGTATATATTTGAGTGCATAGTTCTAACGCCTAGAGCGGGAGTTGAACCCGCAACCTTAAGCTCCGGAGGCTTGTGGCTGAGCCACCAAAGTTTTATAATATTTAGGGTTGTGTGAAATTAAAGGGCTGGCGTCATGAAATACTGCTTCAGGTCAGCCTTAAAACTCATCAAAGCTGTCAATATTTAACCATTTTTTGATAATGTTCTCATTTTTATTTTTAAGGATCATTTTACAAACAAGTGATCAAACGCATCAAACAGAATTAGGTTATTTTCGGATTTACCATTTATAATATACACTGCCAATAAATGTGTTCTTTAGTCTCTAATGAAAGTTTAACTTCATAGAACTGTATTCAACTGTAGATAACCTAATTTATCCAATTAGGTTTTATACAAGACTGGGGAGCGGTGGTCTGGGAGGCACTGGACTAGAACTCTGCGTGGATGCCGCGGGTGTGAGGGTGGTGATGTGATATGTAACCTTTCAAAACCATAAAAAAAATGTATAAAGAGACCTAATTAATCCAATAAAATGTTTACTTTTCAGAACACCAATTAACTTTAAAAAGCTTATTTGTCTTTGAAGATGAAATCAAGCAGAATCAAAAGAACGATACAAAAACAAAAGTTAACGTAGAGTGCAAGAAAACAAAACTAACCACATCATTAACAGGTACTTTGTAGTTTGTCATTGATAATGGTAGAATTTTTTAGGCTTAAAATTTATTTTTATGGTGTTATTTGTCACTTTCCTTAATAAGAAGAACAAGACGTTTCCGGATCTGGAATCTGATCCCAAAATGTCGTGTTCTTCTGGTTGACTAAAAAATCATGGAAAACATCTGTAGTAATATTTAAACCTCAGGCCAACAGGTAAATGTTTAATATGATATTTTAAGTTTTATTTTGCTACTAATCACACTTTCCAAGAAAAAAATCATTTAGATTAGGTGGCTAAGGAAATTGAATAACGGGAAGTAGGTTTGGACACGGGGAGAATTCAATTATTACTTAGAAACAAAAACGAACCATTGGCTTAAGGTGACTTCTGAATCTTGGGAAGCAAAATGCATTAGGTTCGGGTTAGAATATGTTCAATATATCCGTCCATTATCGGGCAACATTCATATAGTTCTTGAAGGGTTTGGCTCATCAGAGAGGTTGTGCCATGTTCTTCACACGTAGATGTATTTTTTATTTAAGTTGGACGATCGTAGTAGGAGGATCCTCGCAGAAAATCCTCTCCTTTAACATTTCCCAGACGTATCCATCAGGTGATGGTTGCCAAACGCTTCTTTAAGAAAAGCAATGTTTTTTTATGACAGTATGGCTGGTTGCGGCATCCTGCTGGAACCAATGTAAATGTAAATTCAGGTTTCGAACACGACAAAATCTTCTAAGGACTTTCAGAAACCTATGAAAACTAGTCCTATATCTTTCCTGATTCACAGTAATAGGATTCCATTATTGTCTTCAACAAAGTGTGACCCAATTATGCCTCTTCCTGAAAAAGCACTCTTCCGTGATGTTCGTTTGTGCAGACAGTAGTAGGTCGGCCAGAGCAGCCCTTCCGCTGAGTCAAAACACTATCGGTTCTTCAAAATCTTTGAATGACGCTTATCATAACAGCATTACTCGGCGGATTTTTATGAAAATTTGCTTGAAACCGAAATGCAGTGTGGGACAAACCTGCACTCCCAATTCCGTATGAGCGGAAATAATGTTCTACAATAAAAGTCTTTTCCGCAGTTGTCAACACCATTTCAGCCTAATCTAACCGCAAAGGGGAAAGACAAATAGACACGAAGACGTTGCAAACAATTAAAAGCTGTCACAGCTGATTGAAAAGGAAGTTACAGCTGTTTCAATTTCAGTACTGTTTATTTTGTCGGGCACTGTATATACATATGTACAAACATTGAAATTGTTAGGAAAGATGATTAATAATGATTAACCGCAGAGAAAAGGTCAGCATGCAATCCTGCAGTGACAGTACTCAACAGTATAATCACATTTAGATGTCTTTCAGCAAAAAAAGCTCGCTCTTCGATAAGCTTTGATACGAAAAACGTTGTCGGTGTAAAAGAATTGGGCAGAACTGAGATAACTGATTCCAATGTTGGGAAAGGACAAAACAACAATATAGTTACACTGCCTGCAGGTAAATTATTCACATTTTAACCCATCTAGTTTAGTGAATGTGCAAAATGAAATTAGTGCAGTTTCTCTGTGTGAGTATTGGTACTTTGTCAAGAGCTTCTTGTTTGATTTGATCCAAAGAAATTAAAAATTTGATCTTCCTTAAGAGTTGTTCGTGCCATATGACCATTTGGTTTTTTTTTGTATCATAGAAACGTGCATTTTCTTACATTTACAATTGAATTCCTTTTATGTGCAAAGCCTATTTAAAAATGAAGCTTCATAAAAAAGTTCTAAAATGTGCACCTTTGTATGAATAGAATTTGGAACAAGGGATAGGTTGATTCAAATTCCTTAATTCTTTACTAAATTGCTCTTGGCAGTGCGACTGTACAAATGCTGTATTCTGACAATAGGTTTCACCACTGCGTCCAATAAGGAATGCATGGGCTTATTTTGTAGGTTCTTCTAGGATATAAATACATCCTGGGCTGGATTTGAATAGACAACCCAATGTTGTTTTTTAATTATACGTTTATGAATCCTAATAAAAAACGGGTTCCATTAAAAAGAAAAACAGATGATGGTAAAAATACTAATTTTGGATCTTGGACTAAAATGTTTGTCCAAAATAAACAATAAACTAAATTAAAGCATAGATCTTATTTTCTAGTTCAACTTTGCTGTTTCATTAAGTTTTCCTAAAACTTAATACTGTACTAAAATTGAAATAGCAATGATTAAATGAAGGGAAAAGGTCAGCATTAAGGCAGTGATACTATTTGCCGTTCATATAGTGATAGTATTCAACAGTATAATGACATCTTTCAGCAAAAAAAACTCACTCTTCGATAAGCTTTGATACGAAAAAAGTTAGCGGCAAGAAAGAATTGGGCAAAACTGAGATGATCAATTCCTATGTTGATAAGGGACAAAACAACAATATAGTTACACCGCCTGCAGGTAAAATATTCAAACATAGTATCATATAATTAATTATTAAGCATTAATTACCAAGACTTATGCTCTGTTAAACACTTTTTCAAGAGTATACATTTTGAAAATGGCTAGGTACAAAGTGTCCAGTCTACGGCAATACCAGGAAAATAATATTTTCAGTACATAGGGAGAAAATTGAAAATAATTCTGAAATTTGGTCCCTTAGCTGAAAAATCTTAGGAGGGAGAGAGGTAGTAAAAATTAACAAAAGACGCGATTTTGTCACGGACATCAATAAAATTTGTGATTTTGTAATGGACGGCAATGAAAGTTGTGATGTTGTAATGGACTTTTACGAGACGAGAGTCTAGATTTCGTCGCAAATACGAGGGCTATCCAGAAAGTAAATTACGTTTTGGAATAAAAATTCAACGAAGAATAGGAAAAGATTTTTACTATATACATTTGAAAGCCACTCTAAAATACTACTTTTCTACATAACCGCCATACAAATTTAGGCAATTATCATACCGATGGACGAGCTTTAAAATTTCTTTGTCATACAATTCTGCCGCCTTGTCCTTCAACCCTTTTGTTACTTCTTCCTGCAGCCGCTCATCATCGCCAGAACGCTGTGTTGCCAGCCACTTCTTCATCGTTGGGAACAAGTGGTAGTCGCTATGTAAGATCCGACCGCACGGTGAATGAGGAAACAACTCCCACTCTGCACGGTCACCATAATCTTCCTTATCGACATCGTTTATGCATTTTTTGTTTTTGAAAGAAATTTGTGTGTCTCTACTGCATTGACTGCAATTTGTCTCACAGTTAACATGTTTCACCCATGTTTCATCACCAGTAACAACCGATTAAGTATTGAATTGCCATATTTGTGGTAATGGTCCAAAACGTTAACGCTGCACCCATTTGCTGATTTGTGTGATTTCATTAGCTTTTTCCGCAAGTTCGGCATTCGCCAAGCTGGGTCTTCCACTTTTCGTCGCACATTTGTTCGACCATTTTAAAGCGAATGCTCCATTGACGACTCCACCTTCAGTGATGGTATTGTCCCCGCATTACTTCACAAAGCTGCCGATAGATTTCAATCGGCTTACAGTTTTGCAGCCAAAACCTTATTACTGCACGCACTTTACAGCTCGCTGGATTTTCAATTGACAAAGACATTTTCGCGACACTGTAACGCAAAAGTACGACACAGACCTGAGAGTTGATCGCTAGATGCAGACTGAACTGGGGAACAACCACATATCAAGATGGCCGCGCTAGCTTCATTTCTAGCGGAGGTAACGAAAACGTAACTTACTTTCTGGATAACCCTCGTAGTTAGGGAAGTCACGATTTCATCATGGACACCGACAGGAGACAACAGATCGCTGCCGTCTTCGGCAAATACTATTTTTCACGCTGAATCATGGCCAGGACTAACTATGGTTAGTCTAACTATGGTCTTGACATAGCATTTCAAAATTTTTAATACGAAGGCTAATCACATTGCACCAGAAAATCGGCAACATTTATTTGGGTACACGCAGGAAATATACGGTAATGTAGTATTTCCTTATATGCTGAACACTATGTATGTATGAAACGGCACAGCAGATTGCTTTGTTCTGTAATCAACCTTGCTAACTAGGGTCACATTTTTTTCTAAAACTAAATGGAGAGGGTCAAGAGAGTAATAATTTGACGAAAACTTTTAGGCAAGAGCACTTGGGTGATGACCTTTGAAACAGAAAAGCAGGAAACTGCGAAGATATTCGCATCTGATAAGAAAGAAGATAAGAAATCTGATTGTAATGTGGAGGAGGTTCAAAGCTCTATTAAATCAGCTGCAGGTAAAATATTACCATTTGATATTAATTATGTAATAGTAATAAGTAATAACTAATGTCAACTGTTAACCACTGGTTGACTATATGTCTATTTCCACTCATGTACTTCTAGCAATCAAGAAACTACACCACAGTCCCGTTAGTCCTAACCCCGTTAATCCGAATTTCCAGTTAATCCAAACTAGCAATCGGGAAACAAATTTGAATGTTTCTAGAAATGTTTAAAGACATTTTTCACTGTCATAAAGAAGAAATGAAACAAAATACTCACTTTTACAACACATTTTAATGAAACAGTTTTAATACAAAAACATTTCAGATAAATAACACGTTAAATCGTCAATGAAGCATTGCAACACCAAACCAGCCGTCTTATTAATAAAATGAAACTTTATTAATACACAAAGATTACGTACATGTTTACAGTACGCACTGTTTACATTTTGGAGAGTGACAGTGTTGGCGGCGATTAAGAGGGTAGTTGAGGGAGGGGCTGTCATGCGCAGTTAGCGACACACGTAACTACGACGCTGCAACGTGACAATGCCGTGTTCTGTAATACTTGACCTTGAACCGGCACCCCAGTCAGTCGCGACAGTGGCGAGTTGCTGTGCAAGCAGCTAACCTCACACAAAAGTATTGCAGCCCTTCACGATGTAATGACCAACATTTATACAGTACTGATAAATAAAATATAATGTACGTGGTTGTTCATGTCTAATTAGACGTTATTTTGCATATAAAATGTTAATTTTCGTTCAAACTTGTCATTTAGTGTCTTTTTACGGTTAATCCTAATTTTTGCTAATCCAAACTGGATCCGGTCCCAATTAGTTCGGATTAACGAGACTGTGGTGTATGTTTTAGTGTTAAAGGGTGTATTCGTTGATTGTGAATCAAAAAGAGAAATGAAGGCAGAAAATCGAGAATTTTGTGATTAGTATGGTATTTAAATCGTTTGGACACTAATTCAATATTCACTATAAGCTATTTAGTATTTCTTATTAAATCTAATTTTTTTCTCTACCGTTGAGGTTTTGAATAACTTTATAATAGTACTCTACGTTAACTATTGCAGTAGCATTAAATCAAAAGAGGTTACTAAAATGTGAAATTGAATTTTCAGGTAAGAAAACGCCTGTACTTGTCAGTGTAAGAAAGGATTCAGCCGTGAAAGAATCAAACATGACTGCAAAGCTGAAACCAACTGAGGACCATCCAAAGCCGCAACCAAAGAAGACGATTATCTCACTTTCACGTAAGAAAAATTTTACTTCTATTCTTTTCTATGAACATTTGAGAAAACTAAGATTTGCACTATTGATTGAACCAACCATTTCCACTTCAGTCTTGAGTTTATTAAATGTAATGTCTTAATTAGAGGTGCATAAGACCTAAAAATCGATAAATTCCTGACATAAATTAAAATTCTGAAAATTGGGCGGGAATTTCCTGAAAGTGGGATTTTTTGAGACGGGAGGGATTCTTTTAAAGATATTGAGGCAAAAAAACTGTTTTGGGGAGTTTTTTGGGTTGGATTTTTGCCGTCTAGGCATTTTTAGCATATCTGGTAATTTGAGAGGATTTCCAAACAATCTCATTTTTGATAGTTTTACACTGATGGATTGTTGCTATTAAAAATTTATTTCTCTTCTTGTTTCTATACTTTGACGGAAAATGACAACCATAGAGTAGCTGAAATGTCTTGTGTATTATATGCACATTTTTTTGTAGTTTACCCAAAGGTTTTATTTTAAATTTATATTTTTTCTAAATGTACTTTTTTTGTAAACCTTTTTCAATTTACCAACTATTTCTTTTTAGTTTGTAATGACTGAGCTTTTGTAATCAAGCAAGAAAAATTATTTTTTGCCCAATCCCCACTTGAAAAGAAAAGTCTAATCCCGTTCACACCAAATCTTAATCTCTGATGTCGTGTAATGTTTTATTATTTTAATCTGTATCAAACCTATTCTTTGTCAATATTTATCCATAACATATTAATAGTTATGTAATTCATCCCATTAACCATAAACTGCATTCAACCCTTGCATGAATATCATCATGTAATTGATATCCATAAAGTTAATTAAAAGTTATGGATTCATCAATTCAGTACTTGTTTGTTTCAAAATTCATTAGTCATAAACATTTAATAACTATGTTAATATGTTCAATCTTTATGAAACATATAACAAAATAAAAAAATGAATTGTTTAAATATTATTCATGATGACTACTATTTCCAATACTAATTTTAAATAAAAACTCCAAAAAGTGCGAACAAATAGGAGTTGGTCTCTTTTCACTCGACAATGACATTAATTTTGTCGAAACATGTTGTGTTATATTTGAATACACAATACAGGGTTATTACAAATGATGTTCATGATTTCAAGTGTATATTAAATGTGGTTTTAAATGTTATACAAAGAAACAAAATGGTTACATTTGAAGAAAAACTCAATTTTCATCACTATTCTTAACTATAAATTTTTGATATGGCTTAAGAAACAGCAGAAACGCATCCAAACCATTATAAATAAAATTTGATGAGTTTTTCTTTCCAAGGGTACCAATTAAAATGGTCTAAAAGCAAATTTACCCAGTAATATTTATAATCAAAATCAGGAACATCATTTGTAATAACCCTGTATTGATTGCACTTTTGGAGTTTTAATTTAAAATTAGTATCAAAAACTGTTAATTTTGTCAAATAGGTTAGACAATTTTCATGCTCAGCACTGAGACGATGGGCTTAGCTCCCGAAACCGATCGTGCGTCAATTAAAATATGAAAAAGGATACTACTCTGTTTTACTTGTCTTTGTTAATAGTATTAAAAAGTTAAAAGTTGAATTTAGCAATTATAAAATGATAATGTGTTCAAATAATTATTGAGTATAACTTTCGGTTCATAGCCAAGAACGTTGCGCTAACCTTCAATGCAAAGGTAGATGGAAACATAAAGAAGAATGAAAATTCCAACACTGATCAACAACAAAAGAAGGCTACAATACAATCTGCAAGTAAGATGTTGTTAGCTAATTTCCATAGGAAATAGAGTAATTAGTTTCTATTACCTAGGCTTTAAATAATTACCAAATTGTAGTCATTACATTTTTCTGTAACTGTGATTTAATAGTTACATTAGAAATGCTGTAACGATAAACACGTAACCGTTATAAATTCCAATAACAATTACACGTTACGAGTTACTTTTTAGTTTTTACTCATCGTCTTAAAATCCAAATTTTCCAATTATGAATGTAGTTTTAGCTGTCTTTCCATATTTTAAACTTGGCTCTCCATGGAAAAAATTTACAGTATTCAGATCATTATCTGTGTGCTCTCTTCTTGAGCAAGAAGCAATGAAAATATCCAAATGTAAACATAAACATCTTATTTGCTGTGAAGTGGCATTTATTTCACTAACCTTTAGCTCAGTCATTTACAGTTGAATAATTTGTTCTTTCATGCAATATACCTTTAAACCTTGTTGTGTGGTTGTTTACAAACATTAAGGAAAATGCCAACTGCTATATACTACTACCGACCTCTAGTACATAGCCTAATCCAATCTTAGCAAATAAAAACTATGTCTCTCTATGCCTTCCAACTCAAGTTACAACTTGAGCCATAAGTTCCGTTTTCTTCTCTCATACATAGTTTATCATTAGCCACTACTTTATTGAAAACTGAGATTTAGGAAATAGGACACTAGGCCAGGATTCGCTATCAAAAAAGAATAGAAAGGCGAGCAGGCTCACCTGGATAAAGTACAAACACATAGAAGAACACAGACTGTCAATTTTCAGTTCTACTAGGGCCTTAAGACAAAAAGATATAACTTACAAAAAAGAGTAAGTAAACTAAACAACACAATTCAGTTTTACGCATTTGATAAAACAAACTCAAGTGTGGAAACAACTGAATCAATTCACTTAATTAGAAAGTGTTAATACTCAACTGTACTTCAAATTTTCAGTCAAGAAAACTCCTGTAACGTTCAGTGCCAAGGCAGATGAGACGGTGATGGAAACAAAACAGACAGCAAAACCCAACCTGAAACTTGAGCTCCGCCAAGAGAAAGCTGTAGTGACACCACAACAGCCTGCGAGTAAGATCTTGTTTGTTGTGTTTTTATAGATAATGAAGATAGACCTGAAGCGGCCAAAAATTAACACTGTGCTGGATTCTTCATTTTGGTTTGAGCCTCCTAAATAAATAAATTGTCTACAAGAATGCCTAACTAAAAAAAAACAGTTTGAGCTATAAAATATAATAGCTTAATTGATTTGGTTTATCTACAAATTTTGGGGTTTTGAGCTGTGGGCTTTAAAGTAACAGAAAGTCAAAACGGAACATTGGGGATGTATGCAATTTTTTATAAAAAGTCTGGTATAAACTGCTGTACTTTGCTAAACTTGACAATGTCTTATTACATTGTATGTTAACCTTTGCGCTCAATAGCTTAACTGAGTCCCACATCGGAGCGAACAGCAAAATAGTCTAGTCCGACATCGCTTATTACATATAGCAAACAATAGGCAAGTACTACGCACTAACGGCACCTAGCAGAGAACACGGAAACTACCACCCTGGACGCCAACTCACGCGGCGTAGTCTGACAGCCCACGACAAACAGCCCAGTGGTTTAATGGTTATAGTGACGACAGTTGGCCCATGTCTGTCACAGCAGGGTTCAATCCCACCGGTGCGCCTTAAATGGTGCAATGCTAAGCATTGATCATTCCGCCGGGCACAATGACCCACTGAGGATCACTGAAGAGAAAATGGCTCATCAAATCCAGTTAGGTGGCGAAGTGGCACTTTTTTGATAGGAGGCAACCGCGCTTAGAGGAGTGGTTCAATGACTGGTAATGCACCGCACCAGAGAGCAGTTTTGCTGAAATTTTGCTTACAGGGGACTGGGAAACCCATACGGGAGGGTTTTATGAAAATTTAAAAATAAAATTACAGCACAAAGGGTTAAATGACAATAAATTATTCTATTGTATGCTATAAACAATTGGACCGGTACCTCAGTACTGAAAGAAACCTAACAAAAAACATATAAACATTTGAATGATATTTACATTAATAGAAAATAAATCAAAAACAAAATAACCTTTTATCATTATTTTATAATACCGACCGGTTTCAGAAATTATTCCATGGTCACGGTGGAAAACAAAATCTCAAAGAAATGTAATTTCCGAAACCGGTCGGTATTATATAATAATAATAACATGGTATTTCGTTTTTGATTTATTTTCTATTATATTTAATATCCCTTCTCTGTGAGTACCCCTTCAACAGTAATATTTACATTATTTATTTAGAAACTTTTCTGTAATATTTATTTTATTTCTTTCAAGAGTATTTACTCTCCTTGCTCAACCTAACTTGATTGTGTTGTTTTGTTCCAAAGTTCATTGTCTAATTGTATTTACAGAAAAGAAAAGGGCCATAGAAATATGCTTTGACAAAAACAAAGAGGAAACTGTGATTGGAATTAAGAGACTAGAAACACCCAAACGACCGGCAGAGACTCCCCAAAACAAGCCATCAGCAGGTAATTTCAAAATCATAGACAAATTGTAAATTGGTCTTGGGATTGCCACAAATGGTAGCTAATATTGTGATTTTGTCGTAGACACTATATAAATCATTGGTAACAACAACTTAAGTAGTGATTTTGTAACAGATACCTTATACCTTTCTTCTTCGCCAAGACCCTTTCGGAATAGGTTGTGTCATAAAAAAATAAAACTATACTATATACGCTTTGTTAAGTAGATGCTAACGTGAGTCCAAAGATAACTACCGAAATGAGCGAGAGTAACTACAACTCTCAAGGTAGCGTTCCAGCAGTTATTCCAAATTTAAACAAGAATTGAAACCTAATAATATTGAGCCTCTTAACTGGGAAATCGGCCAAATTTACCCAAAGAAATAGAGAAATTATACAGGAACTTTGTTTTTCCTGAATGCTAAACACCATATGCTTTTCCGGCTAAGCATATGATAATACAGTCAACTCCCGATTAACCGTAATCGGTTAACCTCGTTGCGGATTAACCGCGACAAAGAATGACGCGCAAAAATCAATGTACAATAAGGTACATAAAGACCTAAACAACTAAAAATGAGGATAAGGCCGTTTTCAGATGTTACGATTTTTCACCGTTTGCCAGATAC
The DNA here is from genome assembly GCA_018831715.1 of Matsumurasca onukii. NCBI lineage: Eukaryota > Metazoa > Arthropoda > Insecta > Hemiptera > Cicadellidae > Matsumurasca > Matsumurasca onukii. The sequence continues at coordinate 5,488,897 of CM032058.1, read as the reverse complement.
GGAACGGCGCGAGTGAGTTTTATTACAATACAATCATATGGAGCTGTTCTGACGCAGCCGTCAGCAGCGCCGGCCGACACGGCCGCTGCCATTGTAATCAAACCCACTCGAGGCACCTGGCTAAAGTCAACGTATGAAAACGGCCTTATCCTCATTTTTAGTTGTTTAGGTCTTTATATACCTTATTATACATTATTTCGGTTGCGGATTAACCGCGATTTTGCTTATCCGGGAAGCCTCAACCCTACTTTATCGCGTTAATCGGGAGTTGACTGTATCTTTAAAAATTACAAGTTACCTTTTGGCACCTTTAGATCCTACTGTTTCTTTCTTACAATGTACATTTCGGGATGGTGTCCCATCATCAGTGTATTCACTATTGTTCATTATGTTAAAATATATATATACATATATATATAAGGTATCATTATATAATAATAGTCATCACTTAATTTCATCGCGATGTCACATGAATTGCAGACTATGAGATTATTCCTCACGGCGACACCCGCGGCATGACGGTTTACATGCCTGGGGTCGCCCACCGTATGCCCAATCAAGTCTCATAGTGCATGGCCTGCGCGAGTTCCGCGTGTGACATCCCGCAATACAAATTAAGTGACCGTTTGTGTGTATATAGTGTATATATACATATATATTTTAAACATAATGAACAATGGTGAAAATTATACTGAAGATGGCACATCCCAGTCCCGAAATGTACATTTATAAGAAGAAAACTACAGTTGGATTTACAGGCGCCAAAAAGGTAACTACTAACTTGTAATAACACAAGGTCCTACAAGTGGGAAAACTAAATATTTTAATTTGAAAAAATGTTTTGAAAATGAAATATTATGTAGTGGAAATCTTTTAAAGTCAATGCTGTTTAGAAAATATACATGTATAATTTTGGGCAAGCACATATTTTATTAACTTGCAAAGCAAAAATTGTGAAACAGAAGGTCAGGACCAATCCCTGGATTAGGTCAATCTTAATGCCTAAATTTAGGAGCCAGGAAAACTAATATAGACTGTGAACGTATTTTTATTCTCTCCCAATTATGTTAGTTGACTGTAATAACTAAAGGATTCAGACTTTTAAATGCAGAATTAAATTTTGACGGGTGTAAAACCAAATTAGGTACTTGCTTGGTGGAAAATATCAGTAAATTATGAACCATTCATAATTATAAATTATGAAGCATTCATAAAATTGTATATAAGAAAATGAAACACTGCTCTTTTACCTATCCGAATGTGATACGTCCAGGTAACTGGTAAGCGGACAATACGATGATATTGACACTTGTGACTACCAGAATCAATGAAAGCTAAATGTAACATGTGTAAACTACATACAAGTTCAAGATATTGTCAGTTAATTACTGTCTTTTAACTTTTCAGACAAGAAAAAATCTTTTACAAGCTCGCCAAGACAGAAGGAGGAGACCTCAAAAGAATTGAAGTTAAAAAGTCCTAACCAGAATCCTGCAAATTTAAATACTCAACTCATTTCAGGTAAAATGTTTAAAGTACAGTGGTTCATTTTCAAACCTTATCTACGTGCACGGAAAATGGTGTATTCTAAATTACTTGGTCTAGACCTAAGTCTAAAAGTGTGAAGTTCTATTTTCACTATAAATAAAATTCTACTACCTTGGCATACGAGGTCTGTCCAATAAGTTCGCGAACTGGTTCAATATGGCGGCCCAGAGGCGACGTAAAGCTCCACCAACTACATCACGTGACTACTGGACATCTAACGAAACGTCAGTGCTCGTTTGACAGTTGAGCTAAACCTATCAAACTGTCGGTGTCAGTTTATATTTGATTTGTTTGTGCCGTTCGTCGAAAAATGGAGATTGATGAAATCACTGAACAACGAATCAACATCAAAATTTTGGGAACTATAGGCAAAAGCTCTCAAAAAGCTAAAGATATGTTGAGGGCTGTTTACGGAGATAATTATTTGAAGAAAACGTCCATTTTCAAGTGGATTAAACGTTTCAAAGATGGCTGCGAAGACGCTAAAGATGATGCAAGGCAGGGACGACCTTCAACCTCATGTGTGAATGAAAACATTGATCGTGTGTGAGCCGTGGCTGGTGTCTGATGATCGTCAGAAAACTGTTAGAATGATTGCAGACGAACATCTGAATTCTATGTTGACGCTCTTAAGAGCTTGAGAGATAGCGCGGCGCAAGTGAGGTCAATTGTGTCAAAGCGATGGATGGAATTTTAACCATGACAACGCCTTTGCAATATTTCCTTCTTGTTCGGATTTTTTGCAACAAATTCCATTTCCTCCTCTAACATGAGGGCATCACCGATCAACTTGATGTTGATTCATTGTTCAGTGATTTGATCTCCATTTTTCACTAACGGCAAAAACAAATAAAATATAAACTGACACCGACAGCTTGATAGGCACAGCTCGAATGTAAACGAAAGCACTGACGCTTCATTGATGTCCAGAAGTCACGCGGATGTAGTTGGCGGAGCTTTACGCCTCAGGGCCGCCATATTGAACCAGTTCACGAACTTATTGGACACCTCGTGATGTAACAATGTATCCTGCACATTGGCGGCTTGTCTGGGTTTTTTAGGCCAGTTGTCAAAATTTTATGTTGTTACTTGTTCAATGACCTAAGCACTGTGTGCATTACTACTCATTTATCCCATGTTTCATTTCAGATAATAAATCTCGTGTCGTAAGTTTGGATAAGGAAAAACCCAACAAATTGAAAAGAAATGAAAGGCCAAAATTAAACGATGAGCACCTGCAAAGTAAACAGTCCACATCAAGCGCAGGTAGTATCTCCTTAGAGTCTCTTAGGTTGTATGCAGTCTAATTTCGAGTTTGCTCTGCTAAGTCAAGTATAAGGATGAATGAAAGCGGCTAAATAATTTTAAACTATAAAATTATAGTGTACAGTACTCTATAATCGCGTCGCTTACCACCCGACATCGCCCAGTAATCCGACGCTGTGACCACGCCATTTAGGTCCTGTTTCAAGTCTCTACTTGTCTGTAAAGCATGCTTTTGCTAATTGGTGCTTCCGCTCAGTACAGGCCGTGAGATGTCGAAAAACGTAATCATGTTACCTTGACATAGATTAAAAGCACATGATTTTAAAATGATTAGAAGGAGATGATAAGTTAACATCGCAGATCAAAAATTCACAGACATAAGGAAGAATAAGAATGAAATTGAAGAGTAGTGAATCGTCCTCAACGAAGAAATATTATTCCTGGCAAAGTAAATCTTTTAGTGAACCGGCATTTCCGCTAATCCGGCATTTCCGATTCCGATATAGGGCCAGATTAGTGAGATCGTACTGTAGTTTTATTTCACACTTGAATACAAATTTTAAAAAACCAACAAACAAACATAAAAGTGAGTATTTAAAGTAGACTTTTCGTTGCTTAGTAGCTGTTCAGAGAATTTACTCAGCCAACAAAAATAGTATCCCCTTATAAAAGTATCAACCCGATTCTATAAGGTATGCTTGAGTTATAGCAAGAAGAGATATACTGAGACACACACACAGAAACAAAAACCTTTTTAACACCGATTTGTTCGCTCAATTATAGTTAGGTGTTAAAGCTTGCAAACAACTTTTGTTTGTACAAATCAAAAACCTAAGTTTACAACACTAAAATGTGGTTTAATTTTTCAGTAACAGTGACTCCAAATCAAAGTACCAAGGAAAGTGAACAAGTGAAAGATTTTATGGCCAATGAAAAGGTCAAGCCGAGCCTCAATGTTGAGCAGGAGTGGAAACTGATACCTGCGTCGTACTCAGGTAATATAATTAAATTCTATTATTAACAATACGCTAGGTGTGTCCGAGTCACATTTTTTTAGTTTGAGTCGAGTTTGTTAAAAAAATCCATGGTATACGAAGCTTTTTTATTATTACATATTTAAGAGATTGTAATAATCCAATAAAGTTAATTTATTTAGCTAAATAAGTTAACTTTATTGATTATTTATTTGCAGATGTCTCTTAAATTTATTTTGTTAAAAAAAGCTTGAGTTTTCGAGTTGAGTCGTGTATTATTGTATGGGCATTAAAAATCAAGATCATCTTGCAGTTTTCTTGACAAATTTTACTATTTACTTTAAACAAGTTGAATATGAACATTTATATATCAAATAAAATCCACAAGAAACAAAACGAAAGAGATAATTTGTTAACATTTAAACAAACAGTATAAATCAAAGCATCAAATCCACAAAAAATTGACTTAACTTATAACTTTCTGCTATATTTTCGGCAGTATTTGCTTCCAAGGCCAAACCTTTTATTTTGAAAACACGCTTTGATACTGTTCATGCGATCTCTTGACTCCCCGCGAACGCCTGCATTGAAATCAGTACTTCGATACTGTTCAGAACGATCTTTGACTTTTGCTAGTGCCGAAATAGCGATTTCTTAATATTGTTCGCGATCACTTGACTCCCACTAGCCCGTGACAAAATCACGACTTTGATACCGTTCACGCGCATCTTTGACTCTGCTAGCTTCGCATCGAAATAACGACTTTGATATTGTTCGCGGCAATCACTTGACTCCGCTAGCGCCAATAACGCAAATCATCACGACTTTGATACCACGGCGCATCTTGACTCCCACTAGCCCTCGCGGACAAAATCACGACTTTGATACCGTTCATGGCGAACTCTTGACTTACGATAGCGTCAGTGATAAAATCACCATTATACCTAAGGCAAATTAGTCCACAAAATTCTGAGCTTAACCGATCATGTCGAGCCGAGTTCTAGAATCGGTAAATACTCGTACTCGATAATCGAGTACTCACACACCTCTACAATACGCTTGAGTCTTGCAAATCTGACTTAATGGGCGGTTTCCTAAAACCAGCTATTTGGATCCTTTCATTGTCAAAACATGACATAAAAAAGAAATATATGTTTGCCACTGCATTATCAGAAAACGTGAGTAAGAACTATTACCAAAATAGAAAACATACTGTCCTAAATTGATAAAAATTAACCCTCAAATAAACAGCTTTAAATTTACTCTCATCAAAATTTGACAATACAAAATAAAAGTTTAAATTAGTAAAAAATATGTAACGCTATTATTCAGATGCTTCATGGAAATAAATAAGTGTGCTGAATTTATGCTTAAAGTCGTATTAAAGAACATTTTTCAATCAAACTATTAAGTCCAACTTAATTTCCTATCAATTGTACTAGGTTTATTTTTTATGCAGGACTCTATAAAGAGTGGATAGTTTTGTCCAACATAAACCTTTTCATTATCCTAAATAATAAATAAAACAAGGAAATAAATAATACTACTAACTTGATGCATGATACTGCTTTGAATGCCTTAGTGGTGATTGAGTTTAGCAAATCTTTTAGAAATATCTTTTCAAGTCACTTTAACCCTTCGCTTTAACCCTCATGATCTCTGTTTTAATTTACTAGTTTTTCTTTTAATCCAACCTTACCTAGCACAAAGAATTGTGAGTGATAATTACCGTCCCTGTTCTAAAACTAGGTCAAAACTAGGTGAAAGTAGCTAGCTTTTTCAAGTATTTTTGTAAATCACTAACAGTACTTTTTATTTCAAGTAGATTTGTTCAAAATCACTAATCAGGTATAGTTTTAGCAAGCTACCTTTTTAAATTAGTTTACCCAAAGCTGAAGGTCACAAGCTGGAATAGTTAGAGGAAGATAGCTAAATAACAACATTTAGTTAATAAGTGGTGAATAGGTGAATGTGCCCTGATCTTAGGATTCTGTGGTAAAAACATTTTACACACCTCACAATTTACAGCAGCGAAGTTGTTATACAAGGGTTTGGACATTTTGGTTATGGAATCTTAACTTATTCATTAAGTCGTGACTAAGCTCTCCAAAACGTAAATAGCTCATGCCAATCTTTAAGAAGAGCCCATTTAATCAAGCACTGAAAATCTTTAAACCAAATCACTGACATTCTAACATTAATTTTATTTTTTTCAGAATTAAGAAGAGAAAGAGAACTGAAAGAAAACATTAAAAGAAAACATGAACAGTGCCTTAACGATTGTAGTTCTATATCTTGTGGTTACCATTCAAATTCACCCGCCGGTAGTGATGACATTATAGCAGCTATTGACAGCTTCATCGGTGAAGAAAGTTCTGAAGAGAAAAGAAAGGACACAGCTTTCAGTGATAAAATAGAGACATTAGATGACGTTTAGGTTAACACTTCAACAGACGCCAGTTTTGGCATAGCTGAGCTTGACATTTTTTTGCAAAACCCTAACTGGATCTGAAACTATTGTCGAATGTAGTGTTGAAAGTGGTCTAGATTTAGATTGTCAAGGTAGGGATAGACACACTAACTCTTGCTTCTATAGTCTTGCCTACTTTGCTTCTCTCATATGATCTCTGGGTTTGGTACCTTGGCCAGGGCATTTCTTGGCCTCACGCTTTACGGTGCATGCACCGCTGATGCATTTTTCCTTTGCGCTCAACACAAAGCTTACATCTAAATATAGCGGACATGAAGCCTATAGGGTTACTGTAAATCCTGGGGAGTTAATTAATCTATAAAAGTGGTTTATGCTCTAAAACTACTGGAATAGTACCCAAAAATGATGCAGGAGAAAAACTCTCTGATTTTAGTGTTTTTAGTTCAATAAGTTCTAATTAGAGTATGTCCTAACTATTTAATTTTACAAAATAATCAAAACAACATTATTATGTTTGTTTACAACATTTGATACTTTACAAAATAAAGATTTAAAAATATTTAAAACACACCTAAAACAATTTGATATCAAAATTGTTTTATATTTTGAGAAAATTCATGAAGGCTTAAAATTTTAATGTTAATTTTTTTGTTTTTTTTCTGTATAGATATAAGTCATTACCAGGGTATATTTTTAAATTTATTGTCATGTCAAATGAAGCAAACTTGTTTGTACAATAGTTGACAATAATTATTGTTGTTGTTGTTGATATTATGTGTTGAACATTTAAATTAAACATTTTTATTGTCACAATACAAAATTATTTAAGTTGACAAAGAGAACAAAACTATTAATTGAAAACAAAAGGTTACACAATATTGTATTTTTGGACAAGCGTCAATAGCAAGCTATCATCTTCAGGCTTGTTCCACAAAGAAATACAATCCATTTTATTTCTTTGTGGAACAAGCCTGAAGATGATAGCTTGCTATTGAAAGCGCTTGTCCAAAAATAAAATTTTGTATATTGGCCTTTTGTTTTAAATTCTAATTATCAAGTGCCAATATCTCCAGAAGAAGATCAACAAAACTATTAACAACAACAACAAAAACTAATATATACTGAAGTAAAGCCAATGTTAACAAATAAGGGCCATAACAAATTTGAATGTGTTTTTGGGCATACTTTTCTTTAATTTTGAGTACACAGACGTTCGAACTATCCTGTCAATAATTGCAGTGTTCGGTAATAGTGTGATTAATTAAGCATGCTCCTTGTAGTTTAGATAGTGAAGGCGGCGCTACTTCTTACAACTATTAGTTTTAGAGTCACTTTACATTCAGAGTGGTTTCAGTGTGAATTTCACTAATTTTTTTCATGACTTTTGGTGCTAAAATATTTAAAAAAAAAACAATAGTGCCAATCTTGTAACACAACTCGTGCTGCGACAAACATTGTGTGTCAGGATCGACAGCATTAAACAGTCATAGCCTAGTGCAAAAGTCGGCAAAACACAGCGAGTTTGAGGTTATTATCTCACCCTAGTTAAAAAATCTATCCTAAAATTAGTTCAAAACTAAAGTAAAAATAGTATGCTACTTTTTTGCCTAATCAGTTTTAGTTTGCTACATTTTGAAATTAGTTTACCCAACACCCTACAGTTAGTGTAGATTTTCTTTAACTATACAAAGAAGCTTTTGATAATTATTCTGGTGCCCATTATAGCACAGTTCAGCTAAAGAAAGTTTATAGAATTCCATGGCCAATTAAATTCAATGAAGTTTAGACAAGCAAAGTTGTAGTCAATAAAACTTATCAACTTCACTTGTCTTGTGCAGTGAATGTTTAGTACCACAAAATGAATCACATTAAAATGTGTATAATCTAAATTTTATGACATTTTTCTAATGTTGTTTTAATGTTTTCAGCAATAACAAAGGACTGTTCAGTTTCTTTAAAAAAGTTGGTGTTAGATCCCAAATACACAGGAATAAACAAGTCAAGTGATAACTCTTCCGTATCTTCTACCCAAAGCCACCTCCCACCACAAAAACCGAAGCTAACCAAGGATAAGATTCTACACAACAAAAACCTGATGAAACGCAAAAAAAAGAAAAACAAGCAAACTCCTGGAAAAACTACCATTGACATACAAAACATTCAAGTAGTTGTCAAAGGGGACACAAAAATAATTAAAACAACAACTGCTGAAAACAAAATCACTGAAAAAGCAGATAACTTCGTAAAACCTCAATCAAATAAAACATTCATTCAGAGAGAAGTCAAAACTTCTATTCCTGAACAGGATAACACCATTCAAACAAAAGTTGCAAATTCAATATCCCAACAGAACAGCATCATTAGAAGAGAAGTTAAAAGTTCAATTTCCCAACAGAATAACACCATTCAAACAAAAGTTAAATTCAATATCCCAACAGACCTGCATCATTCAAAGTGAAATCAAAAGTTATATTCCTGAACAGAATAACACCATTCAAACAAAAGTTACAAATTCAATACCCCAACAGAACAGCATCATTAGAAGAGAAGTTAAAAGTTCAATTTCCGACAGAATAACACCATTCAAAGAATGGTCACAAATTCAATTCAACCTACATCAAATTTTCCAGCAGCCAATCAGCAACCAACAGCTGTCAATCAACAACTGTTGAGGTAAAGCTCTCTCTTGACCAGAGAGGAAGGCAGTTTTGCCAAACCGAAACCCTCAAGCAAGATTCCCCACCAGTAACAAATCTGACATACACTCAAGTCTGATATCTTTGAACAGACCGTTGTCAATCAGTGTCTGAAACCGCCAAACTAGCTAACAAACAGAAGAAACGAGAAGAAATATGGTGGAAAACGATCCTGGTGCTGATGACGATGCCTGTTCACTGTTTTCAATCCAGAACCCAAGGCTTGTCGAAGAGATCAATAGTAACATGATCAGTGATGATAAGAGGATGAAGAGCCAGTGAGAAGGCTACTGAGAGACGCATTTAACAAGATAGTAAAAGAGCCAGTGAGGGACCGGTGGAGATGCGCATCAACAAAGGGAAGAGCCGTGAGGAGACGGATGGAGATATGTAATGCATAAGACAGTGGAAGAGCCGGTGAGGAGACCGGAGATGCGCACAACAAGACAATGGAAGAGCCGGTGAGGAGACCGATGGAGATATGTACGAACGAGATTATGGAAGAGCCAGAGAGACCGCTGAAGCGAGCACAGACAAGAAGTCCTGACGAAGAGCCGCCAAACAGAGAACCAGCTTGTGTTCCCTTTCAGAACAATCCAGTTCAGAACTGGCTGAACATCTACTCAAAAGACCTAGATAAACCCAGAGGTTAGTTGAATTTTTTATTCATATTCTTATGTACACAACAACATATTATTTTTATTATGCCAAATTATTTTGGTCCTGTAGAAATTTGCTCATCGTGGGATTTCATTTTATGACCAATAGAGGGTCATACATTAGGGGTTCTCATACAACATTTGTGACTTACCCCCACAACCTCAAACACCGTGTGTGACAATATCTCTGGCAGCATAAATAACTACAGAAATGTGTAACAATGTGTTCTAAGTGGCATTTAACGATTTTATTAGTTTAAAGTTAAGTACAAGGTTGCTTCGAAACATCTTGTATTGGTTATCTAGAGAGCTTTAAGTTTATGGTGCTCTTTCCGTGGAATTTTGATGTTCTTCCATAGATATTCTCTCAAAATAATAAACAATACAGGGTCATCAAAAAGAATGGAATTTTAATTAAATAAAAAACTATTAAGAGATATTTTATAATGAAAATGTACAGGGAAAAGGAAGTTTTTCTTGGTACCTCAGTAAGTTTCAATGTGGGCTCCATTTGTTTGCCCGCAGACATCAAGTCTGTAGTCATTGAAGTTCAAGGCTTCTTCGAGCTATTGATTTTTGGACTCCTAACACAGGACTGGCGGATGCGCTCGACATTTTCCTCAGAGGTTCTCGGCCGGCCTCTTGAGTGTTTTTCTCAATGATTCCTATTTCTCAAAACTGGTTGAACCATCTACTAATAGCTTTGTCATCTGGGGCATTTGTCCCACATAGGTTTGTCTAAAGTTTACCTGAACACTCACGATTGATTTTAACTCAGCAAACCAAATAACGACTGTGCTTTCTGCTGCACGGTCAACATCGTAATAGCCATAGGCGAGTAGGTGACTATTGTTGTGATGCTCACTGTGCATGTCGTCAGCAACGCTTGCCCTCCATCCAACAACATGTTTATAAAATCCCGCATTCTTTTCGACCCTGTACAATAACATCTTTATTTACAAATTCGTAGGAGAATTGTAACGGCCAAATACAAAACACTTATTTATTCTAGTAATTGACTGAAATTGTCTATTCTGTTTTGATTTCATCTGTGAAGAAAGCTGTATAAAGGGTTACTGCATTCAACACCCGCATTTCAGTTGAAAGAAGCTATGATCACCATTGCACTGGAATGCACAGAGTGGCTTGAGTTTCTCCAATGTAAATATACAGGGTGATCATCAGCCTAGAAATCTGAAATTATGTTTAAATCTGTGCGTTATCTGTAATGTTGTAACCTTTGTAAACCCCCACTGTTTTACATGTATATAATTGGCAGTCTTTAAGAACACCATTAATTATTGGTGTAATTTGCAAATGAGAAATCCATCCATGCTTGTGAGTTTTCATCTAGAGGTGAAAGCAAACCAAGTTTCAGACCAATCTAGGAAGTATGACGGATTCATCAGGAGACAGCTTCTTATTGAATACAAATCAAGTTTGAATACAAACCATCCAATAAATTTTATTTGATGGTGAGGCCTTTCAGAAACGATGTTTCCATCTCCGGACCAAACAAATCACCCAAACATGATGCCTCACCCAGCAAATAAAAAATTTAGTGGATTGTTTGTGTTCAAACTTGATTTATAGTATGAAAAATTGTTTCTGAAAAATCAAATAATGTATCATAAAACGCCTTTGGGAAAAATGTTACCCTTGATTTTTTTTCTATTTCAACAACAGATGAAATCATTTTCTGAAGTTTGGAACTTGAAACTGTGAGAAACTGTATAAAATTCCATTTAATACACAGTTCTTTAGAACAACAAAACAATCATTACTTAGATTATTAATTTAAAATAAATAAATTTTAATGTGTTTATCACTTCAGAGTTGCTAAATTTATTAGGAGTAGAATTTATTTCATGTCTTTCGTGAATCATAAGCATTTATTTATAAATAATTGTTCTGTCTAAAATCATCAAGTTCTTAAAAGTATTGTGTTGCAATAATTCAGTATGCCTGTGTAAGTGCTGAAATTCAAACTCAAAACTCAAGCTTTAAAAGAATAACCACATGCTTGAAGGTTTTAAACTGAAAGTAATCAAGTCAAACTTGGCGGCCTGAGGAAGCCCTAGGTTTGTTACATTTTATAATCAGACTTTTGAAAAGAAAAACAAATATCCTCTAAAGGATGAAATTAGAAAAATTAATAACTTGGTATCTGAAAACAATAACTTGAGTACAAAACTTGTTTGAACAAAACTCAAACTCGAGGGTTAAATAAAAAGTTTGACTCAACTTGAAAATCCCTATTTGCAGGTACTGATATAGTGATACTGTATCTACAATTCAGTACGAGTACAATACACATGATCTATTGTTGTTACCGAAATCTCATGGACATTAGTCTTACCTGTTAGTATTTACATTCAATTGAAAATTATTGTTATTTTATGTGTTATTTTTATATGTGAAAAATTAAAAATATATTTCTTTGCTTTCAGGTTCCGGATATAAGACATTTGGAAAAGCTTATAACAGAAGACCTCACGCTTGTGGACAAAATAATTAGTGAAGATTTCTCTGACCCCAACAAAACATTTGTGCAATATATATTAGAGTGTTGTGCAAAGAATAACCTCCGACAATCCGTGATAAGAGTGGGCCAGGCGATAAAACTTATAGAAGACTTGACGATATCCCAACCTTTATGGAGACTGTTTGTGTCTGAGTGGTTTACAAAGGTCAAAGAAAGACAATACACAATGTTGAATAAGTCGTTTAATGAAATATTGAGCACTGTGTTCCCGGAAAACCCGCTTGTAGCTCGCCACATAGAGGTAACTACAGGGTTGTTATTTAGAGACAAGTCAAAGAATTTTGGAAAACATAGAACTTGTCGGGAAAATTAAAACTACTGTTAGATTTAAAAAGCAATAAACTCGAGTTTGAGCGGTTGCTGTATGCTGCTCAGTGAACGTAAAATTATGGCAATCACGCCAAAATTGTATCCGTTTTATTGTAGAGACATATAAGTCAATTATTTTTAAAGCTAAAATAAAATTTGTTCAGGTACAAAGAGTGATAAAAGACTCAGCTTTGATCATTTCTACAGCCTTTAAAATTTGTTGCAGCGCAATGAAACTTTTACACACGGTAGGGTATACATTTATCCAACCTGTTACTAAGTTTTGCAATGTTACTTTTTTTAAAGTTGCTACATATTTTACGAGCCTGTACAATCTTGGAAACGGGTGGTTGAGGTAGGAATACATTTATCCAACCAGTTACTAAGTTTTGCAATGTTACTTTTTTTTTAAAGTTGTTACATATTTTACGAGCCTGTGCAATCTTGGAAACGGGTGGTTGAAGAATCCCACATTGCGGCTTAAAAAAAATCACAACTAAAAGTTTAGTTTGTATAGATAACCCAAATTCAAGTAATATCAGTATGTGATTTTATAATGTGAAATAAATAAATGGACATCCATGTGCACTGGAGCATGAATCATGGGGGCGGATAGACAGACTAGAGCGAGCCCGTGCTGCCACAACGTGTAGTTGGACTGTGGTCTCAGGTCAACGGCCTCCTCCCCTTTGCACTTGCCACATTGACATTCCAGTGTTGGTATTCACACAATTATACTTTAAAAAGCAGAAGACAATTAAATTAGGTTTGTTTAATTTTAGTTGGTATTTTACTTCACTATATCTATTATTATCTTTTAACATTTTTTTTCTTCTGCTTAGTTTTAAATCCTACAGTTTTGACAGTTGTATTCAAGAACTCTTTCTTGACCATGGCGATAAAAACGATAAAAATGAAGTTACCAGTTAAATATTTCCCATTTCAAAACCCTCTAGATAAGATTGTAAAGAACCGTTGTTACTTGCTACCGTTTGTTTCAGGTTATTCAAGCGATACTACAGGTAATAGCAGATTTTTCATTAGAATATCCTCTCAAAGTAAGAACTCTTCTGTGTGTGGAGTTCCTGATCCATTAACGGCACCGCCCCAAGACTGTATCCGACTCGCAAGCTGGCTTGTTTTTACCAAGTCAACTCCACTTCAGACCCTAAACAAAGGAAAAGCTTCGCTACAAAGCACTGAAAACATTGGTGGACACCCAAGACATTGCTGAGCTACGACGTCTTTACGAGAAAAGTCCAGCTGTGGTCGGAGAATTCCTGCAGTGGCATCCGTGTACTAAACATCTCTTGCGGCTGCCACGGCACCGACGCCTCAGGGCCTCGGAGTTCCAGATTCGAAGCAAAAAAATCATCAACCCTGAAATGTTGGTAAAGAAAACCAGTATCAATCCTGAAGGTGCAGCGCAGTGGCTACTCGAGTTCAACCTGAACCGACTACATATGAAGACGATATTTGACGCTTACGAAACAGCTAATGCAGGCAGGACTCTCTATCAGATGCTGTTGAAGTGGGCCAGCGGTAAGTTGTAACTATTAGGTAACTCGCCTCTTGTAGGTGTTCAAGTTTTAAGGCTTACGGCACAACTAGTGGTTGAATATAGCAAGTCGGAGCTGTTCCAGTTAACAAAGTTCTAAGCAAACTTAAAGTCGTCGCTAATTAGGCAAAATTAACAAATAAACATTTGCATTAGCCAAGTCAAAAACAAGGAAATCAATTAATGAATGTAGTCCAATAGTTATGTTGGATGAGACTGTGATTGAAGAAGTCTACTTGACAAAATTCCGGAATACACCTAGACAGGGTTGACGGAGATTGTTACGTAGACAGTGTCTGTTCAAAATTAGCCTCAGGCATTTATGTTTTGAGACAACTAGCCAAATATTGCCCGACTCAGGTACTGATGACGCATACTATGGTTTAATCTACCCACACTTGTCCCACGGCGCTTGGTTGCACAAACTAAACTTTTCTAGGCTGTTCATTCTGCAAAACAAGCATTGAACAATTGCAAAGCTAGTAGCTACAGTGGAAAGAGTCGCAGACCAGCAATCAAAAACTTGAAAATGTTACACTTCCCTGCCTCTATATTTTGTAAACATGTCTTTTTTTCAAAAGGAAATGCGATCTCTTAAGAGGTATGTATATACACTCTTACTAAACTAGAGGCAGGAAAACTACCGAACGGTAGTTCATGAACATTTGCCTTCTCAGGCAGGAGTTCAACTCGTCAACAAGTTGCCAAATTGACAGTGCTCCAATGCCTAAGGCATTTAAAGCTCATCTCAAACGAAGTTTTGATCGAAAAGCATTTTATAGCACCGACGAAGTTATGTCACACGACTGGGAGAACACATTAGAAAACAACTAATTCAACCACGAAGCTAAAGTGGGGAAAATTTGAATGAATGAATCGTGTGATTGGAAATTCTGAAAGAGATCTCGATGTGTACAAATGGAAAACTTTAGCCACTAATAACTGACGATTGCGATGCTAACAATTTTTATGATGTAGCGTATTTTAAATATTGGTTGGAATAGTCTTAGGTTAGATTTTAAGTTAAGATATTAATTAAATGTAGTTCCTAGATTAGTACAGTATCCTCTGAAGACGGGTGGAGTTTTTAACTACCTGAAACAATAGGGAGTAGTTTTTCCCGGAAGTGGCAGAAAAGTCTGTTTCTTTCCTTTTACAAAAAAAAGAAAATATCTATCCAACTACATTTCAATTATCATTCGCATAAATTGAAGCACAAAAACACTTAAACAAGCCAAAGGACTTTGGCTGAAAATGAAACTAGCTACCGCAAGTGCATATAATTTAGTGTTTGTTTGTATACGAGGGCGTAATTGTGTATCGGAATCGTCGATGGCGTAGGTGGGGAGGCATAATTCACATTTTGTCGAGTAAAGAATTTTCTGAGTTCATTGCACTCGGTGTGTGGCCAGTATGAGAGGTTGAAGAGGAGCTGCAAGCGTTTTTTCTAAAAGTTGTTTTGTTCGCCTCGCTTTGATGGTTTAATTAAATGGACAAAGTTCATAGTGAGGTTTTGCTTTTTTCTCGTAAGATCGCCACAGAAACGGTTGTACTATCAAAAAGTTTACAAAGACGATGTTTTGAGCAAAACCAGAGTGTAACGAGTATTTTCTCAAATTCAAGATGCATGCCCATGTCGACAGTTAACCAACCCTCCCTCCGAGACCTTCAAATTCTCGGACTGGTGAAATTGTTTCAAAAAACTGTCAATATTGCAAGAAAGACCGCCGGAGGACCATTGAGGACTTCTTTGCTGTCTGAGTGTGTTAAAATTCAATGTAGCAATTTCAACACACTCCAGACCAAATTTTGGCGATATGGAGATTGGTTCTTTCATCGTGACAAATGTGCTTGCCCAATGAAGCCATCTCAGTGCGCTAGTTTTGCCAATACCAGCATGACCACCTTCCCACCACCCATACCGCCAAATCTTGTCCCATCGCATTTTATTCCCCATAATGAAAAAATTACATAAAAAATCACCGCTATAGGACGAAAAAATGAAGGAGTAAAAAGCAAACGAGGTTGAAGCGCAGGCATTCAGACTAACTGGTATGAGGGGTGCCCAAAACCATACATCGAATGAACAAACGCGATTACACTAAATGGGAGTATACTGAAGGTATACATGTAAATTAGTTAAAAAATAATAAAATATGGTTTTTATAACGAAGCCCTCCGTATTTTTTTGGGTACCCCCCGTAGATAGCATCCCGTTGAAGATTACCCCTTTAATAAAGTACATTGGAAAGAACAACCTCTTTGTAGTGTTGTGTGCTGAACTTTTGTTAGTACTATGAATAAATTAAAAAAAAATTAAAATTAGTTTAAAAATAATAAAATATATTCATTTTCTAAAAGTACCGCAGGAATTTACATTCAGTTTGGAGTACATTTTATACATTGAGCTGTACAAGAAAAATATTAAAACTATAAAATGAAGCACTTTTCACTTTCAGAGTATTAAACTGCCAAACTGACTTAAATTAAAATAAACTATGTGGAATATTTTTTGGTTATTTTACACAATTCCTTCCATTACTGCCAACAAATTCTGCTCCCACACAACTCTAATTATATGTTACTTTATCAATTTGTTTAATTTATCATTTAATTCATATTAATAGTAATTTATGTTTTATTTTCATTTGTGTTTTCATTTACCATTACTTTATATTCATAAATTTACTAATGCATTCACTTATGCAGACACGTCCTGGTTGACATTTAGTAAAATCTATCTCTAGAAAAAGTACAATATTAATTTCACTTTTTAAATTAAATTGAACTAAACTTGTTCAAAAAACCCACCAACAACAAAGGATGAGGGTAATCTGTATAGACAAGGGTAAAAATATACAGTTGGGATCCTAGACTATGTAAGTTTAGGGCACACTAATTCAGGATCGTACACAACCGATAACTCAAAAATAATATCAGGCACTAACAGTGCTAAGGGAAAGGTACGACACTCAACTCTCAGCAAATGGCTAAAACTATTGTACAGTTAGTGCCAACTAGGATGAAGCGCTTTAATTCCGGTAACACTCTTCCCCTCCACTGCTTTAGTACAGTCAGGGTCGGTGGTAAACCTCGCTGTAGCTGTCACTACAAATAACATAACCTTATCTTATGTTCATCTGCTTTTAAACAGAAGTTTGGATTTAACTTTAACGCTTATTGCAAAACAACTGTTTAAAAATAAAACAGAATCAGCCAAACTGGATTCAAAGTTCAAACGGTCGAATAAATAATTATTTTGTTAAAGAAACAAGATAATTTAATTAGATATAAAGAAAAAGTACATAGTACCTGATAATATTGTATGATCGAGAACATGTTACAAAAAAGAAAGAAAATCTAAACACAAACAATATAAATGATGAGAGAACAATGGTTTGTGTTCCTATAGCCATCATGCCGATAGTGCAATCAGATCTAACATTCGTTAATAATAAATATAAAAAAGTTATAAAACCAGAAACAACTCATTTCAAATTATTAACAGTCAACAAATAAAACCCTAATCAACCTAATCAATATGACAAATCTGGCATCTACAAGCTTAAATGTTCTGATTATGAAAGTTTCACATAGGCCAAACCGAGGACCTTCAAATCAAGATTCAGAGAGCACATCCAGGCAATCAAATCCAACAACACAACAAGCATGAAATCAACTTTGCAGAACACATCCTCAACTCAAACCACAACTATAAAAATACCAAGAAAATTTAACCGCTTTGGATGTTGAAAGGAAAGGCCTGATGATGAACTGTAGAAGACCTCCATATATTTAAGTAAAATTGAAAATCCGCTTAACATATTAAACACAAGTAATTTAAATGTCAGGAACCCGATATTCGGAAATCAAAAGATAAGAAGTTCATGAAAACATTTTATATTATACACATATTTTAAGATTCTTCATTTTCAGTAACTGTTTCTATTAATTCAATTTTGTCCATGTGGTTTGTTTGTTTTAGAAAATCACACTATTTACAATTAAATATACAATGTACTTACATGCAGGAAGATGACCTAAAGGTTGAAACCGTCCATGCTAAAATACAATATTATCAGGGTACTATGTACTTTTTCTTTATATCTAATTATAATTACAGTATCCCTCCGTGAATCTGTTTTAAAATAAGATAATTTAAATATTTGCTGTTTGTAAACAAACCACCATCTTGGATTCTGTTGGAACAGACTATACTGAGCCGCGTTAGGGGAAAAGTGGTGGGGAGCTACGTCACAGCTGTTTATACTCCCCTCTCCGGGATTCATCCTAATTGGTGCGGTCTGTAATTCATTTGTACAAATCATCAATTAAAAGTTATATTTGCTATGAATGGTGGACTGCTACTACATGTCAGGTAATTGCTTGTTGCAGATCAGTTGAAACAGACTCTGGCTCCTGTAACTTACAAGTTTTTATCTCTAACAGCCTCTGAAGGAAATTGGGCGAGCTGTTACGATTTATATAAATCCATTCCAAATTTTGAACCCTCAGCAATCATGGTAAGTACATTTTTACAGACGTATGGGTAGCATTTATTTTTCATATAAACAAATGTAGGGTTTGTTGTGTATTTTTAAAGTTTAATAATAAATTCTAATGGAGCACACTTAGCAATGTTAATATTCAAAAACATTTCAGTTTTCACACAACAGATCAATGCCGTAAGGGTTGATGGGACGGATAAGTTGCTAGGTTGGAGGTGTGAAGTGGTTTTTCTAAAGTCTCGCTACACAGGTTTTAGTTGTCCTTGGGATTTCTTATACCGAGATGTTAAATCTCGGCTGCTTGTCCCAAACATTGTTCAACCTGTGATTGAGTTTGTTGTCAATCTAGTTGTTTCTATGTTATGTGATTTGTTGGGTTATTGAGTTATGTTTCTATTGTAAATATATATTTCAAGTTTATTTTATATTTTACAAGCATTGCATAATTATTTTGCTAAAACGTAATTGTTTTGTAATATTAGAGCTGATATAATTAAGAATCTAATAGTTATTCTATCTACTAACCTTGGATGTGGGCTTAAAAATTTTTTTCTTTTAAAACAGACAGTTCAAAGTCTACTTTGTCAAACTGTCTTAAAAATGTAGAAACCGTTTTTACAGTTATACTTAAAAAATTGGCTGTTATTGATTTGGATACAGTAGAATCCCTTGAACGAACAAATGTGAAGCGTTGAATTCCGGATTAGTGCAAGTTTAGTAAATACTCACGGCAACAAGAAGAATATAACTTTTCGGGATCTAGAATCTGATCCGGTCTTTGAGCGAAAAGTAACCTAACACATACTGTTAAAAAATAAGCTAGCTTAAAGAAATCAGTGTAAGCTGACTAGTCAAACACAACCAAACACATGTCTGTGTGTTTTAACATTTTGTTTGTTTTTTTTTCATTAGAGAGCTGACTGCTGGCCTTAAGTAGAGTTGTAGCAGCTCTGGTATTGTTTCATCATACTGAGGGGTACCCAAAAGTATCGGAATCTATCGATGGCGAGGTGGGGAGCATAGTTTGCATTTTGGCCGCTAGGGGATGAAAGCCCACTCAGTTCAGAGCACTCACTGTGGTTAGTCTGAGAGGTCGTGAAGAAGAGCTTTGTGCGTTTTTCTAAAAGTAGTTTTTGTTCTGCCTCGTTTTGTTTTGATGGTGTAATTAAATGAACAAAGTTCGGCAGTGAAGTTTTGCTTTTTTCTCAGTAAGAACGCGTCAGAAACGGTTGCAATTATTGAACAAGCTTACAAAGACCATGTTTTGAGCAAAACCAGAGTGTAACGAGTATTCTTCCCAAATTCAAGATGGCGCCATGTCGATTGAAGTCGAGCCTCGTCCTGGACGACCTTCAAATTCTCGGACTGGTGAAATTGTTCAGAAAAAACCTGTTAATATTGCAAAAATACCATCGAAGACCATTGAGAATGCTTCTTTGTTGTCTGTAGTGTGTAGAAATTCATTTTAGCGAATTTCACACTCCAGGCCTAAATGGCGATATGGAGATTTGATCTTTCATCATGACAATGCCAGCATGACCACCCCTTCTCACTGACCCATACTCACCAAATCTTGCTCCACACGACTTCTTTATGTTCCCCAGACTAAAAAATTACATACAATATCACTGTTATGACAAAAATGAAGGAGTGAAAAGGCAAACGAGGATGGAGCGTGCAGCCATTCAGACTAAGGGTTATGAGGGGTGCTTTAAACCATGGGAGCATCAAATGAACAAATGCATTACACTAAATGGGGTGTATACTCAGGGTATACAATATGGTTTTTATAATGGAATTCCCGTTATTTTTGGGTACTCCCTTGTATTGCAGTATGTATTGATAGTTTCAACTCTGGCAGTGAAATGCACTGTGTTTCACATCTTCGGCATATTCCTAATGTCTTTTTCTGTTAGGTGATCCGGATTAGCCCTTATGCAAATAGGGCTGTAGTTGAAACCTTTCTTAACAATTTGAAACTTAGATCTGGTAAAATGTTACAAATGCTTCAACTTTACCAAATTTGTTTTAGGATTTAGATGAACACAGCTTACCTGCCTCGAAAGCTCTACTAGTAGTCAGAGTTTGCCTTGAACTACAGGAGTTGAAAGCGATTAATCTTTTCATGAGTAAGTACCTTACTGAGCACAATCTCAAGCTAGCTTGACCGCCTACTGTATGCGATTTATTTGTGTATGTTTTCACATTGTTAATAAGCATTTATATTTTATACACTGATGTGTCCATAATGAAACAGGAAAATACCACTCTCTTACTGACCAAAATGTTGCATTTCCAGAGTTCAACTTTACAAACACGACAGGTTGGACTCTGCAAAGTTGTCCAGAAGACAGACAGAACAGCAACTATGTCAGCAACTAGGTCAGAACATCAAGGACACTCTGGAGCAGTCCAAGCTGCCTAGCGCCATCTACAGCATTCTCCTCGACCTAACTGTCAGCCAGAACTCATTCTCCACCCGATCGGTAAGGCTCATTCTGACATAAACCAGTCATGCTTAGGGAGAAGGTAGGTTGGCTTACTACCGGGCATATTGAGTTGTATTGTATTGTAAAATCCAAGGGGGTCTCGAGACGGTTCCAATTTTTGGGAAAATTAAAACTCTTAAAATGGACAGAAGTTCTCTGAAAGTGAAATTTGTCTGAATAGTCGACAGATATGGAATTTCCATAGTCGTTTTTGCTAGAATGTTCATTTCAAAAGTGAATTCCAATCAAAGTTACCATATAAAGCAACAACACATATTTGAAATGTTTGTATATTCTTACAGTAGTAGTTGAAAATATAGTTTCTTTCTTCTTCCTAAAGACGTCTTAATCCCCAATGCCCGGTTGTAATCTAGGGCCAGCCAAATTCCTGACAATTCATGTCAACCTGATTCAACAGCCAGTGATGCCATATCTTTCTGCTTGCTCCTAACATCATCAATAATATAGTAGTTTTCAACATACAGTTAAGTTATAGTATACAGTTTGGTTGGTTTGTTAAAATGTACACTTAATTATTCAAAAGATATTGTTGAGATTTTACAGTTCATTTTGAATTAGTTACGGTAATTTTACCGAAAATGTTTCAAAAGCGAAACAGAAAATGTTCAGAAAAAGAATGTTTCCTGCTCAAGGGTAACAAACGCCTATGTTTGCAGGCTTGCAGAGTGGTGTGGAGGACCTCATTCTCATGCTCGTGAGAGGAGGCTTGGTAAACCTGGCTGTGGATTTTGTCATGACAGTGCACAATCGTGGGTTGCTGCAAACAGCATCTTTTGCTGTGAAACCCTTGTCTGTCGGAAACTCATCATCGGCATCGTGCAGACTGACCGTGACAGCCCGTGCTTTTGTGCCTATACTCAAGCACGCCCGACTTCAGCAGTGACTACTGATGAGAACTTGAAGGTGCGTTAACTACAATTGGCAAAATAACTCTGGCCTGCATCAAAGCGAAATCAAAACATTGTACTAATTCAATAACTATCTCCCTTGTAAAGATAAACAAATAAGTTATATTTTATTACTTAAAATGAAAACCATAAATTGAAACCTTTGTTTGTTTTAGTCTGTTAATGACCGACTCGTCTTGGCTACTAATCTTGAACCGGAAGAGATCTATGCAATTCTCATCTACAAGCTCTTGCAATCAAAGATAGGTTAGGAAAACCTGCTTCTACATACATTTCAAGGTGAGTGGTTGACCTTCTGTCTTATTATTTTTTGGAATACATGGTGTGCTTCCGATTAGGAAAAGTGAGAACAGTTTCTCAGTTTAGAAAAATTTTTAGTTTACGCTATTTGCACTAGTATGTCCTTGTTAGTGTGTTCATGACTACTAATTGTACTTAATCGTTTATAAAAAAGCACACATTAATTTAGTATGTCCTTGTTAGTGTGTTCATGACTACTAATATATACTTGTCGTTTACTAAAACAGCATACATTAATTTAGTATGTCCTTGTTAGTGTGTTCATGACTACTAATTATACTTAATGTTTACTAAAAACCTTACATTAATTTAGTATGTCCTTGTTAGTGTGTTCATGACTACTAATTATACTTAATCGTTTAAAAAACAACCACATTAATTTAGTATGTCCTTGTTAGTGTGTTCATGACTACTAATTATACTTAATCGTTTACTAAAAAACAGCACACATTAATTTAGAAATGTTTGTTACGGATACCCTTTGACAATTGAGTGTAGCAAGATATGCATTATCAGCTGGAAAATGCATCACAAGCCAGCAAAGTATTTGTACTGTAAGAAAATTGGAAAATCCACACCCTTTCTTGAAAATGCATATTAGACCCCGTCATCGTCAATTTTTACCGATATTCTCACTGTACAGTTTATTTATTCATTATTTATTTATTTACGGCATATATGCCTTTTTTTACAAGATAGGGTAAAAACATAATAATGAAACGTTAAGCTGAAAAGAGAAACGTGATACATACAGACGAAAAAGATGTGTAGAGAGGTCCTTTCTTCCAACCCACCCCGACTTGGATGGCACTATATTTTTGTACTTCTTTTAAGAGTTTGTGGTTTATTGTCGGGGTGGTAATGGGGAACTGTTAAATAATTGAAGAAATGGCATATAGTGATGTGATGATCACGATACAATTGAATGAAGACTAAGAGATGTTGAAATATAATGTTGTTTAAACTTTAAACCCAGAAACATTGCATGAATTCTAGATGTCCTGCATATAATGTCAGTTTTAAATGCTCCCTACCTAGAATGTCAGGTTTGCCCGGACAGTCCACTAACCTGTGTCCGGTTCGGGTTGGAATTTGGTCGACATTTTATTGGAAAATCATATTTTACATACAATAAAGTGCTCATTTTAGTCTTTTTTAGAAAACATTACAACCCTATAACATAATACAATAGAATATTTTGAAAACAATTTTTAATTCAAAATCAAAATAAATTGTATGTGAAATGTGGCATTTTAAACCTGATTTCTTGTAATTTTTAAATAAGTACAGTATGATCTCACTAACCCTATATCGGGATCAAAAGCCGGATTAGTGGAGGTTCACTAAAAAACTGAATTTGCAAGGAATAGTCTTTTTCCGTTGAGAATGATTTGAGAATGATTCTCATTCGGTGTTAGCTTTTTCTTATGCCTGTGACATTTTGATCGGCCAATGTTAACTTATCACCACTTTCTATTCTTTTTAAAATCACTTATTAAAAGTACTTTTTTATGTGGTGCGACATCATGGCCTGTACTGAACGGAAGCACCGATCAATAAACAACGACACTTTGGTCACCACTTTACAGTGAAGACTTGAAAACAGTTGGCTAAATGAAGCTGTCACAGGCCGGATGGACGTGTCGGAGTGTGACTTAACGGATTATAGAGACTGTACTATTACAAAAAGTAAAGATAAAAAAATGTCTGTTGTTGGAATGTGTGTTGAAATTATTCCCTTTCTTTTAAAGTGTCACAAGGGCGGGTTGTATTTAATGGGTTTTGGGTGGGGGTGAGTGATGCAAAGTACGTAAAAACAAACTTGAGGAACCTATAAAACATTCTCCAAAGAGTTTTTTTTTTTTCAAAAGTTATGGTGGAAGGAGGGACATTTAAAACTTACTGTGTATATCTTATTACAATGTTATATTACCTTTTTTCAGACGTCAGAAAATAAAAGTAATGTGAGAAAATGGTTTACTTGCCAAGACTTCTCACTGAACGCGGCTCAAAGTAGATTCCTGAAAGTCTTGGAAGATCCTCACTTCAGCGAATTCAAGGGTTGTATCATCAAGAAAGACAGCAGCACCTTCGTAATAGACCCGATAGCTTACGCTATGAATAGTAAACCTTAAAAAAAGGACTCTCACAGATCTGAACCTTATTTTCCTTAGGAATAGGGTTTTACACCTTGCTAAGTTTCAATTTTTGGAAACTATGTGGTTAAGTTCCTGGATAGTACTGATTGGTTCTAGGTTAAGCTGATATTTAGTGTAGGATTTTAAACTAGTATTTTCACTTTACTTTAAGTTACTTTTATCCTTAGTTGACTTTTTTATTCTGTATCTTTTTTATTCTGCCCCTAAATAGGACAGAATATACTGATTGTAATTTTTTATTTTTTACAATGAATTTATAAAGTAAGAAAGTGTGTAATTAGGTTGTATATAAGATACAAAATTTACTTCCTGTTGTATATAAAAATTACATTTGTAAACTATGTACCATATTAAATGATATTTTTGTAAAGTGTTCTCTTGATTTGTTAAGTTGTGTGTGTGTGTAAAAAGTTACCTTGCAACACTGATACTTTTCATAAATGCAGGCCAGCATTCAAGGGTTTCCAATATTTAGTCCATTCTTGTGATGTTATAAATGTTTAAGTTGTAGATCTGGTACGAATATATCCATCTAAAAAACCAATTCACTGATCCGAAACAGAACTTTTCTATTGTTTCGTGTAAAATGTGCCATTAACATATTGAATAATTAAATAAACTCAAATAAATTTCATTTACCGCACACAGGGTTGTGTTTACAATATTGTTTGTTGCATTTTAAGTTTAACCTGATTTGTCTTCAATAATAAAGGCTGATTAGTATACAATTGTTGTCTTTATCTACCTTCAACACCTATCTTTTCAGATATGATAAATGGCTTTTGTTAGTTTTGTGCCGAACTTAACAAAAGAAAATGGAAACGCAAGTTGACTACAACAGACGCTCTCTTGACCAAAATAAAGACGGGTCGTTTTGGAAAACAAAATAGCCAAACCAGAAAGCCAGGTGCACCTTCCCCCCGACAATCATACAATACTAGACGATTGACATTGTAGTGAGACCAGCCATAAAAAAGAAACTCACCAGGAGGAAATGGTGTCTAATTATTCCGTTTTCTTAAGTGGCTATAGGTGTATTCAGACAAATTTAATTAATTAACTCATCTAATATTTAGCCCTAGTTCTTTTTTTAACTACCAAAGTATACTTTTTTGAGTAGGAACTTTAAAAAGTACTGTTACTGTAACATAAGTTGAGTAGCTCTTTGCTGTATGCAATATTATTACTTTTAATATTAGGCTTGAGCGGCGGTCATAACTATATCTTAAGCTTCCGGTATCCACAGGCGCCATAAAACTACCACTAACGCCGTCAGACGTTTCGCCCATACTCTGATGTGGCATCCTCAGTGACATAGCTGAAACTGTCTCAACAGTCTAGGAAGAACAGTACATGTAGTTCGCGTGCAGTGGAGGTGGAGGAGTCGGTTGATGTCGACATCCATGTAAAACAAACACATTGTAGTTGATCAGAGCGAACACAGTGGGTAAGTCGAGGTGGAGGTTTAGTGCGATGACATCCAGGGGGTTTACATCTATGCTTTTCAGAATCAAATAATTTGATTTTACATGGATGCCTTCCGCGCGGTCTACAGCGATACTTCCATGCGATTGGTCAGTTGAAGGTCAACTTCGGCTAGCTACCCCTTCCCCCCTAAATACTTCTCTACTCAAGACAGTGGCAACAGTCTATTGTAGCTTTCACAACATTATCACACCCGCTATGATATTTATTTTTACTAATTTATATATACTATTATTTATTTATACTAATTTAATAACTACCTTTATACTAAGTACCTGATGGTTACTACTAACTTTTCTTCACATCCAATTGGAGTATGATGAAAGTAAGGTGAAAGCGAGAAGGGTTTTAAGGTCGTGTAGCAATCGGCGAAATCAGCCAAAACTTAGTCGAGATGAGGCGAAAATTTTTAATTTTGATAATTTTTTAGGCCACATTTGTTTGTTTTGCTATTATTAAGTAGTTTGCTTAGTTGTTATAGAATAGGTATTATTGTAATATTAAAGTCTAATGTGTTTTATTTTTCTGAGTGTTTTAATAGCTTATGCGGTACATAAACAAAATGTTTGTCCAGTTTTCGATTACCAATAATAATTATTTTTTATCATTATTTTACGGCGCAAATCGTGTTTCAAATAACTTCTAGTCAATTTTATGGTATTACAAATTTCGTCGGTTTTCATTTTTAGAGATGGGTCGATTCAAAATTTCTCGGTTCTGAGAAAAATCGGTTCCCGGTTCTCGGTTCTGTCGGTTCCGGTTCCGTTCGCGGCGATCTATTGACCCGCTAACGCCCGCGGTGAAATAACGACTTCGATACCGTTCGCGGCGATCTCCGACCCCGCTAACGCCCGCGGTGAAATCGACTTCATTACCGTTCGCGGCAATCTCCGACTCCGCTAACGCCCGCGGTGAATTCACGACTTCGATACCGTTCGCGGCGATCTATTGACTCCCGCTAACGCCCGCGGTGATCACGACTTCGATATCGTTCGCGGCGATCTCTTGACCCTTAATGCCCGCGGTGAATTCACGACTTCGATACCGTTCGCGGCGATCTCTTGACTCCGTTAACGCCCGCGGTGAAATCACGACTTCGATACCGTTCGCGGCGATCTCCGACTCCCGCTAACGCCCGCGGTGGAATCACGACTTCGATACCGTTCACGGCAAATTACTCGACCAAATTTCGAGCTTTACCGATCAGGTCGAGCCGAGTTCGGTAGCGGTAAATACTCAAACTCGGACTCAACCATCGAGTACTCGCACACCCCTAACCTATGTGTTATTTCGCTATCGGGGCCGGTTCGGAACCGACTTTGTCAATTTTCGGTTCTCGGTTCCGGTTCTGTCCGAGAACCGGTAAGGTTCAGAACCGAAACCGAGAACCGACTTATCCTACATTTTTTTCTCGTCGAACTTTTCGAGAATAAAAATTCTCGTCGAGAAAAAAAATTCTCGTCTCGATCTCGAAATTCCGAGATCTCGCACACCTCTAGATGAAAGTTATGGTATGAAAGGAGCAATCAAAGTACCATAACTATTTATTAGACATATATACTGTTTATATTTCAGACATAATTATACTGTGTCCAACATGTATGAAAAAGTCTCAGGTGTCATTCTCATATAAGATTGAAATCGTTCGGTCTATTTAAGTTCCTGGAAAAAGAATCTACTCTCCTAAACGTTTTCTTTTCAAATATATAAATTGCACTGCAAAACGTTTATTTGGAATAGTCGTATCAACCATCACTTAGTAACAACTGATCTTTCAACACTTAAATATCTAGACATATTAAAATCGCTGAAAACACCTCACTGGACAGTGGCCCTAGCTACTGAGCATCACAGGTGACCTCCTTGCTATGTGCGGGTGACATCCACTTAACCAGTGGCATCAATTGCGATCTCGACCGTGACTTCTTGCTGTACTGTTCTTACCTAACAGTCTCAGCTATGTCACTCAGGATGCCATATCAGAGTATGGTAATGTCTGACAACGCGTTAATGGTAGTTTTATAACGGCGGTGTGATACCGGAAGCCTTGATGGATATAATATTATTACTTTGTTTTGATCATCTGTTTTGTTGTTGTTATGCTAGACATAATTATACACAAGTCACTTAACAATTTATTCTTGTAAAATAAACTAGTTAGTTGTTTCTATTATTCTTTATTCGACCAACTTACAGTTACATGTATCTTTTTTATGTCCAGTTTTGCTCAGCCAATTTTGTTTCAAAGTCAATTCCTTTTTAGTTAATGTCTTTTTAGCAATAACTACCAAGTTAACCAATTTTATATTTCCAAATTGTGTTTTTTATCATGCTTTTTAAACATTGACTAAAATGCAGGGAGGATTTCAACAAATTGTTAAATTTGCCTTTTCATAATTGATTTAATTACAAACACACTAGTACCAAAAACTTGTGGCCAGGATAGCTTACTTCTGTTTTCCTAAATGTTTCACTAAATGTTCCAAATCACATGATTATGGGGCATTCCTCATGAAAGACGTATTATTTAAGGTTTCCCATGTACTGACTTTCTAGGGGTTTGACTTGTCTTGATTTACTCTGGTGTGTGTGTGTGCATATAAATTTAACTATATGTAATTGGTATTTGTACACCTCTATTGTATAAACTATTAATCCATTGGGTTGACTTCAAGTAGATGCGCCGCGGTGGTGCGGTGGTACTTCGGCTGCGTAATAATTGTTTTAGGTTTCATTCAAATGTTGTAGAATACTGTTCAACAACAGCGGTGCCGGGATATAAGTTTAATTAAGTTTCTAGAAGACCTTCCAGAAAACCCTATCTACAACTGACAAGGCTGATGCAAAAATACAGCCGCCTGCCTTTTAAATGAACTCTTATGATTTTGTATTAGCCTTAGAAATCACCAACCCAATTCTGTCCACGATTTTGAAAGTAAGCCAAACACTGCAAGGTCATGATATTGACCTTTTGACAGCTGTGAATTCAGATCAAATGCTCCGAGAGTCCTTATCAACATTGATGAGGAGCGTACTTCATTCAAAGAAATTGTCAGTAGTGTAAAAGAAACATGTGAAAAAATAGGCGTGGAGATTCCTGATGTGAAAAAGCGAAAGGTATATTCTCGTACATCAATAACAACACCCAGTCATCTCACTATTATGAAAGCAAAGAAGATCAAGATCGCTGTTTGACATTTAACCCCTTTCTCGACTATTATAACAATGGGCATTAACAAACGTTTTGACCAAGAAACTTCCAATATTATTGGAAAATTTTTAAAACTGAAAGCAAATGTGGAAGATTTGAAAATAGTTAAAAACGAAGTTGGTTTTGGTGTTATCCAATAAGAACAACGACTACTACAAAACTCAAAGATGTCTGATCGCCTCAAAAGTACTGAGATACATAATTATACTTAAATATGAGCCAACTATTAATACATATTGATGAGTACTGGTAATAAACGAATGAATAATTAATAAGTAAGAACATACTGTATTTAAAGGCTTATGTTGTTCTAATTAGATACGAACATGTTTAAAATGCTTATTATCGTTCTAATTTGTAGTTTGGTTTGACAGGTACATAAGACAGCCTTGGAAAATGGCTGGAATGGCTTAGTGTTAAAAACCGTGCTATCTTGTGTTCTGAGTTATATGCACCTTTAAAGGCCTTTTCAACCATCCCAGTATAACCAGTGCATCAACCGAGCGAGGTTTTCAAAACTAAGTTTGGTGAAATAAAACTGAGAACAACGATGACTCAGGAAAGGTTATAATGTTTGATGCATCCATTTATAGAACAGGAGCTGAATATTCAGAAATAACAGAAGAGTTTATAACCCTCATACCCGGAGAAAGAAGGATGCGTTTGTAATTGAGAGTAAAATGATGTAAATAAATGTTTGGTGTTCTTGCCTCCTCTGGAAATGATTTATACCTGAATAACCCAGATCTTTGCCATTTAGAAATTAAGGTTAATAGGCTTGAAATATTCAGTTTTTAACTGGAGTACCACCCAAACCTCCCGGTATTTGGCACTACCTAATGAAAAGCTCTGCGCACGCCTATGGTTGACTTCACTATTGAATTTAGGATTTGTTTAGATATTATTTTTGTGGAAATGCCGAATGGAACATTACTACCGTGGTTTCCTTTGAAAAGGTTAAGTCTGTAAATTCAAAATCTATTGTGTTTTTATCCATAATTTGTGTTTTCGGTTACTAAAATTTGAAATTTTGTTTTAGTGCATTTTTAGTCTGAAAAGTTGGCTGCAAGCATTGATTTTAAATGTTTGTATATTTAAAGTCAAGACTGCAAGTTTTTATGATAGCTGTCCCAAAAGACTACATGGTTTTTGTCTTGAGTTGAACAGAGGACTTTTTCTAATGTTTGCATAGTATTTTAATCCTAGTCCAGCCACCTCAGTATCCGAAATGCTAGTTGCGCCAGTAACACTGACGGAGATTTGGTTATCTCTTTGGATTTGGGTAGTTATCTCAGAATTGAGTTGGTTCAGTTCAAGAATTCAGAGTCTACTGGTAGAAATGTTAGTTCCAGAATTTAGATCCAGCCGCACCACTGGTCAAGAGATTCTGACCACTTTCCCGCTTAATGTGAGAAAAAGTTATTGGAAAGGGTTTGGATTTGCCTTGGTCTGGGTATGTTAATGGTTATATAAAGCTTTGTGCGTCCACCATGGCTGAGATATATTATGCGTAAGTTAAGTAATTCAACCAGTACCCTAAACAAGGTTAGCTAATCTATATATTAAAATAATTGTTGAACATCTAACAGCAGTCAGTACAACCGTTCTGTCAGGCCGATTTTCTTCATTTTTCAATGAAAGGTATTTATGCATAGATTTATGATCAAAAATCGCTTAACTTTCGCCCTTCTCAAGTTATACTCAAAAAAGGCTTTTTCCCATCTTTTCTTAGCTCTGTCCTGTCATATCTCAGGTTCAAATTGAGATAAATTGTTTGTTTTGGTCTAAGAACACTCAGTGAATCATGCTCTTTCATTAGAGATATCATTCGATATTTAGTTACCTCTAAGAGGAATAATTATGCGTGGACAAACGATTTTTTTGGCACTGTTAAAATTTAAATTTGCTTGAGATAAAACATATGGGCAAAGTATTAAAATGCCCAGCTGCTGTAAATGTAAACATAAAAAATAATAACAATAACAATGTATAAGTTTCAACTCACAAGGAAATACCCTAACTGAAAAAGTATAGCCATTAGCGAAAGAGGGGCTGGTTGAATAAAACCGAGGTCGAAGCAGAACCGTGGCGGCGAACAGAACTGAGGCGGCGGGGTTTGGGGAAGCCCTTCTGACCGAAGGCTAGTCGTTGTTTATTTAATGGGAGGGGGTTAGAGCTCTAAAGATTTTCACGTGTGGTTATATAAGCAGATTTTTCATAAATTAAAATAAAAGTTTTCCAGAAAAACGCTTGTAGTATATGCAGCCTAAAGCTAGGAAAAAAAATTAAAATCATAGTGTTATTCGGGAAAAGTATAATACAAATAAAAAATATATTTTTCTTATTATCATATTCCACGCAGGCCTTTTTAAATTCAAATTTGTCACCTCTCATTATTGTAAATAAATGATAAAATACTGATTAATTGGCTTGAAAAAGTATAGTCAGCGAGGTTAATACTTAATACCCAAACCGAGAGGCCGAAGCAGAACCCCAGAACGATTCATGTACCGAAGTAAGGGTCTGGGGGCTTCGCCCCAGCTGGCCGAAGGCTAGTTAAGTATCTTGTGGCCTGGATTTTGGTTGTTGTTTGTATATGAAAAATAATACATGGTATAATAATATTATGATAAAATTTTAAGTAAAATATTACATTATTTCCATGAAAAATTTTAGTAGGTAGTTCCGCGCCCTTGCACATTGAATATACGTTGATTCACAATATATAATACTGTAGCCGAATAAATCAATACAAACAATGTTTTCTCTTCTGTGTAAAACATAGTATGACAATCCCATGGAGGTTATTATCGTCGATTCTTATCCTCTTAGACCAGTCCAGAAAAAATTAGGTAAAGAAAAAAGAAACAGTGTCAAAATGATAAAAGTAAGGTTATGCTATCAAGTTTGTTGTTATGTAACTCCTTGAAAGGGTTATCAAAGATTACAAGGTTTTTCTGATGTGGTTTAAAATATTCCATTTTGTTTCATTTAAATTTAAGCAATGCTATGAATAAAATAACAGTTAAAGTTTTATTTTTTGCCAAAGCAAAAGAAATTTACGGTGAACGAGAAGGATTTCTTACAGTAGACCCACTAATAGGATACGTTGAACTTCTAACAAGAATTATAAATCAGTACTCCTTACATAATATCGGTCACAACATAATTTTAGCCATTAATGAGGAATACCCTTTGAAAGATAAACTACTAGAGCTACACCCAGGAGATATCATTGCTGTTATACCACCTTTAAGTGGAGGTAAGTTCTTTTTAAAGTTATGTAGCCAAGACCGGTATAAGTGTCACTTTAATATACTAGTACAAATCATAACTTGTAAGCTTTCGCTTATTTGCCATCACTTGTATCTAAGGTGTTCAGTTAGTAATGTGTCTTGGGTAGATTGTTTAGTCTGTTAAACAATTTAAGTATGAGTCTGTATGACACAGAACAAACCAGAATCCCTAGATATTACAAGTATAACATTGACCAATAGCCTATTTCCTTTGTAAATTTGTGGTTTCCCTTTTAGGATATAGGAAACGACATAATTTAGTACCTAGTCTCCCTTTCACAAGATCCTGACGTACTAGTTCAAACTAGAAAATAGGCCATTGTACCTACCTACCATTCAGGATATATTTTGAGAATCCTAACAACTGAGGATGATGAACAGCCCCTGTTCATCTTTACAAAGCACCATGCTTGCAGGCAATATGCCAGTGTCAGTAAATTATGTAGCCTACAAACTGGACTCCTGCCTATGTATTTATAATATAAGGATGAGTGTGCCGAGCCAGTTAGTGTTTAGTCTGCATTTGCAATCATCACACTTCAACATGATTGAAATGCCCTAACCTTTACCTAGTTCTTGACACAATAACTAATTATTCGGGTGAATTGAACTCAATCAATTTATCTCTATACTATAAGGCTCGTCTAACAACAAAATGGATTTTCCATCCATAAAAACAATTTAAATTGAACTAAATTGTAACAGTCAGTTATGTGTCTACACAACTTTGTCTTAAAGTAACGTTAATTTTGCACGACAGACGCCCCTGGCGACACTGTCGATGATCACTCCATGTCAAAAAGTACCGTGAGGTTGTCCTATAAGCATGTGCCAAAGTGTATTGTAAAATTTCTAGTTTTTCCAGAAGGTGAGGCAGAACGGGGACTACCAGTATGCAGCCTAACAGTATTCGTTTTAATTTTAAACATTTTTAATTTGACAGTTTTCCTATTTTTTAGGTTGAAAAAAGTATTTGAAAATGGATTTTGTCAAGCTGGTAGAGACTCGGTTGAGCGTGGATGAGATTACAGATTTGGTTAAGTCGCCAAAGTGTGGAGCTGTTTCCATTTTTGTTGGTACAACAAGGGATAACTGTGATGGTTTTCAAGTGAGCTTACAACAGATATTTTAAATTTTTGGATGTTAAGTTTTAATTTTAATTAACTTTTAGTTGTAAATTTTACTTACTAACAATTGTACATTATATTACTGTTGTAATACCTGCAGCTAAATTAATTTTATATGGTAATTATTTGTTTCTAATGGCCCATACATCAATTGTTTGGCAATTGATGCGTCTATAATGTGTTTTAATTGACAAATTTGTTGAGATTGTAATAACTCATAACTGTTCAATGAACTTTTCCAAGTGTAGAATTCCAGTTCAAATTTGTAAAGTAATTCTGACTCTTATGCTTAATTTTCTCTTACAGGGTCGTTAAAATTTTAACAATTAACAGCTGTTAAAAGTTAGATTTTTTAAAAGTAACGGATTAAAGTTAAATGTTAATGAATACTGTAGTTAACAATTAAAATTGATAATTGTTAATTTTTTTAATTTTTATTCCCAACTCTGGTGATATTACAAGCTATTAGTAAGAAGACTAAGTTTAGTAATAGCTAAAAGTTTATCTGGCAGAAATAAATTAATGTTAAGTAAATTTATAAACATATCTCCTGTAAATGCCTAGCGCCCACCTGGAATACTTACAAATGGCATGTTTCAGGTGGCGAAACTTTCGTATGAAGCGTACGACACGATGGCATTGAAGTCCATGAAGAGAGTTTGCACTGAAGTTAGACAAAAATGGCCTGAAGTTGAGAAAATAGCAATATTTCACAGGTTTGTTTATGGTATGATTTACAGTAGACTCCTGAAAGTTGGGCCTCCGTGGGACTGGACCTTAGGCGAACTAACCGATGCCTACCTAAGTACAGTGGAATCTCGATTATCCGAGTCTCAATTAACCGAGCCTCCGGGTTAACCAAGCTAGTAGTTAGGAAAATAAAATTATCCTTTATTAATTTATGAGTTATACGGTATGAATATACTTTTCATGGCTTTACGTGCACAAGTGATTGCAATGCTATCTGAGCTACAGAATCGACCAAATCAAGCTACGTATACACGACTCATGCTATACGCACTTGCCACCTGCGTCTACCGAGTATTGTCGCTATCGCTGGCTGCTACGTCAAGCCAACATTACTCATAGGTTTGTGTAACTCTTTTTGTTCGGTTTTGTCAGTCTGAGGTTTGGTACTGTGTTGCTTGGTTGTTTGTACTGAATACTCCAGGTGCACATGCGCTTTTGACCTGTACTGTATTTTAGTTGTTTACAGCGTAGATTGTGTTTTCGTGTGTTCATGAAATGTCTGGGAAACAAAAAAGAGTTGTTGATTCTCTTGAAACAAGTTTAATGCAATTAAGTGGTTGGACAGTGGGGAATCGATTAAAAAAGTGGCTGCTGAATTGGGATTTGGGAAGGGACAGTTGGTGTTTGGAGCGGAAGGAAATTGAAGGTTATATTAAGAAAAGTGCAAGTGGGGGTGGGTCAAACTCTGGTCAAAAGACATTGACATTACTTTTTACATTGTAATAAATATGTATGGACCGGTTTTTTTCTTTTGTTACTTTTCCTGGTAGTAGCACTTAACCTCCGTATTATCCAAGATTTTTCGTATCCGAGGTGGTCTTGGTCCCAATTACCTCGGATAATCGAGATTCTACTGTATACACAAAAGTGAAGAAATTCAGGTGAAACAAAAATCACTAGCTGTAGACCTACTACTAAAGATGAGCACCACACGACTGCACGGTATGAATACACAATGCGAACTGATGACCTAAACAAAGAACAATGAACAAGTTGAAACGTGCTGCCTGCTCACATTCCGTATGTGCGTGACTCATGCTTGGAGAGCCGGCGGGACCAAGTGGAGACTGACTAACCGAGGTCCAACTTACAGGAGTTTATTCTAGTTATAAACAGTGGCAGCTCGTAAGCCTGGAGGAAGGTGAAGGGCAAATCTGCTGTACTCCACTACTTAACAGAAAAAATATGTTTGAATATTGATTCTTAACACGTGGACAGAAGATTTAAAATACATTGTTTACCAATAATATGAGTATATCTCTAGGAAACTATGTAAATAATTGAAAACTTAGTTATTAAAGTTTGCAAGTTCTAGAAGGGAATAAAAAGTTAATGTTTGTAATATTGCAAAAAATAACATGTTGAATTGAAACATTGAACTACTACCTTACTAAGTGGAACATAACAACGTATAGAAATTGTTGTTGCATAGCATTGTTCTGTAGTATTGGATCAGTAAAAGTAATGTACAACTATTTAAAATTAGTTGGTTACTCTTTAAAAATGTATATAATCAGGTTGTGTGATTGCAAAAGTAGGCCTTAAACCAGAGAACCCGAGGACTTCGTAACCCGGGCGAAGAGGCATAGGAGGGTGGCATTTGGGAGGGGGGCTGGGTGCATGCAGTTAAAAAGGGAATTCTTATAGAGAGAAGAGATAATTAACGATTTACGATAATTAATGTTGAAGTTTAATTTTTTCCCCTCTAAAACATAGGTGAAGTGACCCTTCAATCCCTTCACTTGACGAGCCGCCACTTGTTATATATCCATTGTTCCAACACTATAAGGTTTATGTACATTTAACTGACCAATCACTTATTGCATTTATTTTCTATTTTTGAATATTGACTTACATGTGAGCAAGGGGAAGTGGCAATGACCCACTGAGGATCAACAAGGACCCAAAAGGAAACTATTTGGCAAACCTGGAGCTTTTTTCACTAGGGATTGCTAAAGCAACTTTCTAAGCAACAGCAATTCGCACCTTCTGAGACCTAGAGCTTTTTTTCTTGCCAGCTCTCCTAGTTTGCACAAGTGTCCTGACCTTACACTGAGTTGAATATTACATATTGTGTCCTTAACTCTTAGGCTTTCGTGACCGTGTCATCACTAAGATCTAAGGCTTCGGTTTACACCGTCACAGTTGAAATATAATTACTGCTAAGCGGTTGACTTGGCTGTGGAGAGTCATCCTCAGTAGCTTGTTCAGTCTCAGCCAGTCAACAAGCTACTGAGGATGACTCTCCACAGCGAGGTTGAAACTTTTAGCAGTAATTATATTTCAAATGTGACGCGGTGAAAACAGTAGATCTTAACATATTGTGTGTTGTTAGGTTAGGTGATGTGGAGATCTCGGAGGCGAGTGTGGTGATTGCGGTATCATCGCCTCACCGTGCTGAGAGTCTGCAAGCCGTACAGTTCGCGATAGAAGCGCTCAAGGCGTCCGTGCCTGTGTGGAAGAAGGAGGAGTACCGAGAACGTGACCGCGACATGCAGCCTGCGTGGAAGGAAAACAAGGAGTGTGCCTGGAGTTCCGTGAAACCTACTCAGTGAACGGTGGACGTGGTAGCCTAGTGTAATCAGGTTTCCCAGTCTGTTTGATGGTATCTGCTGTTTTAACATGAAATGTCTTTTTTTTCTAGTACTCATTATGTTGACTAGTTCCTTAATATATTGTGTTAGTGGGTTTGACTTTGAATACAATCTTTTTTCAATCATTGATTATGCTTTTAGTTTTATCACACAACAAAAACAGAATTGACTAATTTCACGTTGCTTTTCCCTCAATAATTCTTAATAACATTTATTCTGGATGTTATCTTTCGTTTGGCGTTACAAAAACACGGTGTAGGAAATTCAGTTCATAAATGAAAAATCTATCCATTGAAAGGACTAATATTAGTTAAATTATGTACTGACACACTTAGCAATGGAAACAACTACCATGTCAGGAACCCGTCAAACTTTTAGTCAAGAATCCATCAAGGATACTTACTAAACATTTGACCAGTCTTAGTCGCCAGAACATCAGACTGGTAATCTCGTATATCACAGGTCATGGGCACTTCAGAAATCACCTAGCCAAAATGGGTCTCCACACAGGAGATACTAGTTGTAGGTTATGTGAGTGTACTCCTGAGTCCGCAAAACACATTCTTATCGAATGCTAGTCCCTCGAGGCCAGGAGAGAGGTCTTCTGGGGTCTCGTGAGTGGCAG
The DNA here is from genome assembly GCA_018831715.1 of Matsumurasca onukii. Lineage (NCBI taxonomy): Eukaryota > Metazoa > Arthropoda > Insecta > Hemiptera > Cicadellidae > Matsumurasca > Matsumurasca onukii. The sequence continues at coordinate 5,451,438 of CM032058.1, read as the reverse complement.
GAGTTACATCCATCCAAATTGGGTAGCGTGATCCTCGAGCTTTGTAAGCAAACGAGGGTGGGGCTGCCTAATTAGGAGAACAGGGAGCCAGCACAATAAACCAAAGGGTCAATGATTCCAAAACAACCCTGAGGATACACCAGAAAACAGGTTGGGAAACCGATATAAAGTGTAGCGTTTTTATTACTTTTTGTAGTATATGTCCGAAATAGAACAATTGTAGTTAAAGGTAAGGTAAGCAAGTAAAAAGTGTAAGTAAAAGGTTAAGGTTAGTGGGAATTGAATTTGCACCTTTTAAAGCTAATTCCAAAAGCTTTCCATACACAATTGTTTACTTGGGTTAAAAATATTTTTTAGATTAGTAAACGTGAAATCTAGAACATAAAAATATCTAGACTAAAACAAACCAAGTAGATAAAAGACAGTAAAACAGTATTTATAGTACTTTTTATTAAATGGTATATTCATCACTAGGTTGACTCAATCACCTTTATCCTAGATAAAGTGAGAGATAGAATATCTTTATTTACAGACTCTAAGACTGAAATAGTTTCAAAAATTACATGTACAACAAAACTTGTTGCAATTTTCTTGCTTTTTACTGTGATTTTGCCCAGTATTTAATCTCATTTACACTGTAAAAAGGTCTCTATAACAGTCACTTACCGTAAAGTGGTTGATACAAATATAAGCCAAACCTTTTTTTTATAACAGAGTATTATGAAGACACTTTTTGGACGAGTGATAAACAATACTTTTGAGTTTTGTCATAATGCAATAATTTAGAAAATTTATTTTAAATAAACATAAAGTAAACAGTGCTTTGAACTCAGTGGTCTAGTTTATATTGTTTTGAAAAAATAACTGTTATCATCAGTCATTGTTAAGATATAAAACAATTTGTATAAACAAACTATGTGTAGAAAACATCTGTTCCTAGGGCAAAATGAGAAAATATAATTCCTTGTGAAGGGGAATAAGTTCAAAAAGAGTCTAGATATAAAATTATCCAACAGTGCTAATCTTGTTGTTAACATATGTTTTATGTTATTTTTAAAGGGTTTAGTATACATAAAGTATCTGTGATAAATAAAATCCATCCTCATTTTTTAACTATATGATATATATTTGTTGGTTGTTGATAAGGTGATTGAAAGAGCAGCTAATTGCAGACTCCAATTCAACGAGAAAATAAAACAGTTTTATTTATATAGATGTTTTGACTATATTATTCCAACTAACTATATTATTCTAATTATTTCTAAATATTTTAACACATTAATTTATTGAAAAGTGTAAACTAAACAGCAGATTTTGGTCCGTAACTCCCCCATGGCCCTTCATTAAGGTCCCAAATCGCCTCAGCCCTTATGGGATGTCAAATTTATTCTACAGAACAAGCGTTTTGTTTAACTGTACAGCAAATAATACTACTCCGAAGGCACAGAAAATTATACTGTTTGGTAATAAATAAAAATTAATACGAAACAGAAAAAAAACACTCACCTTGAATCCATATTCACCTTAAATACCCTTTAAGAGTGGTTGGTGTCTCAAAGCAAAGTATCAAAAATGGATCTTTTTACTCAAACAATTTTGAGAAATTGTATTTTTACTGTAAAACCCTTTTGCTATAATTATAGTGAAATATTATTTCCAATAACTAAGGAAGGAGGGCCATGATTCTTTTAATAATATACATGTACAATTTAAAGATTCTTGAATCAAAATCAAGTATTTTCCTATTTGCTGATGACACAGCAATGACAATGTCACACGACGATGAGAAAATGCTTGAAGAAGAGCAAACATGTAAAGACTGTAATTGGTTTACAAATAATAAATTCAAAATTAATTTGTCAAAACTAAATATATAATTTTTCTATTAACAAAACAATTTAAGAAATCAGATTAAAATAAATATTCAAAAGAAGATTTAACGGAAAGTAAAAATGTCACCTATTTAGGATTACAGAAGTTATTGATGAATGTATGAATTACAAAGATCATGGGGAGTATACAAACAAATTATCAACATCATTATTTGTAGGCTAATTAAAAGACTCTCCAAATTTTGTTGCAAGGAAGTCTTGTTGCATGTCTACCACTCATTATTTATCTCAAATTTAAAATATGCTATACCCATTTGGGGAAGAACTTCAAACTTAAAAACCTTATTTATTCGGCAGAAAGCAGAAATTAGAGCAATTTTTAATCTAGAAGCTAGAGAATCTTGTGAAGAAATATTTAAACAAAATAAATTGTTAACCGCTCCAGACATATATATTTTTGAAACAATAAAATTTGCCAAAGAAAATCCACAATATTTTACATTTGAAAATACAAAACTAAAAACCTATAATATCAGACCGAAAAATCTATTAGAAAATATATTTCATAACAAAACATTTTACAAAAAAAATTTAAAATTCAATGCCATCAAACTTATTAACAAATTACCTCAAGAAATCAAATTTAAAGACAACTTTAAGAAATTCCAACAGAAATTAAAAATATATCTAATTAGTAAGACACATTACTCCATCAATGATTATTTGGAAGATAATGAAGACTACATTAGTTTCTAGTATTTAAATTCCATTGTAATTGCTCATACAATTTTTATTGTCTACAGCAATAAATATTTATTTATTTGACCCAAAATCTTTGACGTCATTAAGTTTTTAATTCTATAGTGATCAAAGTTCCATTTTTATTTACGTACAAGCTCGGTCGGACTGCGTGCAATATATTAACGTCGTCTTGAAAAGTTAAATTTTAATTCTTCCCCAGACTTTCTCATCTTATCGGAATGAAGCCTGTCATCTGATTAGTTCTTGGCCTGGTCCGGCACAGAACCAAACTTCATATCTAATCTTATCTCCCTTGACAACGTTCAGTGGCGTAGATAGACTTTTATCAAGGGGGTGGATACAATTATAGTACCCCACAAAAGGGGGTCCGGGGAAAAATTGAAATTTCACATTATCTGAGGTGCATTTTGAGGCTCGTTGGATCAATAGTTTTCATTCAATAATAAAACTTTTACCCGCACAAACGTAGCTTGGTAAAATTCACACATATTTCCTGGCAATATACATATTTTCCCGGTGAAATTCCACTGTTGCAGAGGATCGTTTTCGCCCGCAGTCCGTAATCTTTGTATAAAGTCCGCGACCCTTCCCCATCGCTGCTTGACGCCCGCGATATGTTCCGACCGCCTTTTTTAAACTCCGCGATATATTCCGAGAGCTATTGCCCACGTTTTTCCGATCGCGCCCGCGATGTGTCCGACCGCCTTTTAAACCCCGCGATACATTCCGAGGCTATTTATTACCCACGACACTTTCCGATCGCCCTTTTACGCCCGCGATGTGTTCCGACCGCCTTTTAAACCCGCGATACATTCCGAGTATTTATTACCCACGACTTTCCGATCGTTCTTTACGCCCGCGATATGTTCCGACCGCCTTTTTTAAAACCCGCGATACATTCCGAGAGCTATTTATTACCCACGACACTTTCCGATCGCCCTTTTACACCCGCGATATGTTCCGACCGCCTTTTTTAAACCCCGCGATACATTCCGAGAGCTATTTATTACCCACAACACTTTACACCCGCGATATGTTCCGACCGCCGAGGTACGTTCCGATCGCCTTTAAAACCCCATGATACTTTCCGAGAGCCATTTCGCGGACGCAATACGTTTAGACGGTCGTTTCATTCCCGCGGTAAGCTTCGAGGACCTAATCATGCCCACGACACCGATATAAGGGCCGATTTGTTTCCGATTACACCCAGAATTCACGCATTTTTCCCGGTCTGTGGCCATTCTGGGGATATATCCCCTAGTACCTCGCCACTGACAGCGTGTACCACGCAAGTAGTAGCGATCATCCCTGAAGCGCCTTCAAATAACGAAACACATTTCTGGACACAGCAGTGTTCTGCAGTAGCTACTGTTTTGAAGGCGTTCAATACACGACACTAAATCCTTACTCTTGGCATACACAATGGAATGTTATTCAGTGAAAATGTATGTGATTTGAGTGCATGGCTGGTTTGATTAGTATTACAACGGTTTTCCGGTCCAACTAATCAACATAATTTTTCAAATAGAATTTCAAAATATTTATTATAAATACCATGAACGCGTAAAATTTGGTTTGATTTGTTTATAGGAAAACAAATATAAAACACTAAACACAGTAACTGAATTTGTACTTTAAGAGTGCGCTTTAGAAAGGCTAACTGTCACAAAAATATGCAACGGGCTTAATCCGCTACTACTCTGTTGAAATACAAGAGTAAAATCGATCCGTAGTAAATATGTCCTTAAATGCAGCATTTAACCGATCGTACATACGTTTCGGTCATAATTATTATACAATTACTAATCACAATACAATATACATTTCGTTGAGCGGATCCGTGGCCGATTGGTATCGCGCGCGACTCTGGAGCTCATCACGCCGATGGCGCGGGTTCGATCCCCGCAGTCATCACTTACAATTTTAAAGTGACTAAACGGTGACGCTAGGTAAAGGTCGAGGTTGAGTGGTAGAAGGACTTTGTAGTCTAACTTCGCCTCGTTAAACAAGACAAACTTTACCTTTTACTTTAAACAACATACAATTGCATCAAAACCGTCACATTTTGAAAGCTAAAATTTGTCAAGCATACTTACATTGAGAACTGTAAAAGTTCACCTGAGGGGCCGGATAGAGCCTGAACGGCGTTCAAATGGGATAGGAATTTAACATGGGAGAAAAATTGCCTTTGTTTTACGTAGGTTAATGAACTAAAACGTGGGAAGTTTTTCTCGGAAGCATAGAATCATTAGTGCTGCTGCATATAAACAAATGAGTTTGGTTATAAAATAGAATTTTAATTACTGAATAGTGAATTTCGAGTGCTGTGTTCTTATGGAAAATCCAGTTGATTCATATGTACAGAATTAATTTGATGACGAACGTAAAAGTTTTACTGTTTATATGAAGCAGCATCAATAGATCTATGCTTCCCGAGAGAAAATTTTCACATTTAAGTAAATTAACTTGCCTAAAACGTAGTTAGCAGCTTTATCCCATGTTATAATCGGTCGGACCTGCGGCCGCTTTATCCGGCCCCTCTTAAGCATTCGGGTAATTATTTCTTACTAGGTCTCCCATCGGTATCCTACGGGGTGGTTTGTGGGGAGGATGTCCAAACATTCATTCTTCACGTTTGTTTATCCTTCAAAACAGGCAATCAGAACCATTGCAAAACTGAAGTGGGAGAGTCGTGCAGAACAGCGTTCAAAATCTCAAAATGTTGACACTTCCCTGCCTCGCAATTTTTCACAACAAAATGCGAATCCATAAGAGGTATTATCGTACACTCTTATGATACTAGAGGCAGGAACAACTACCGAACTGGGAGACACAGGACGGTAGTCTATGAACGTTTCGTCGAAAAACTTCAAAATTCCGTCAAAATGCAGTGACGCCCAAGCGTTTAAAACTCGTTTGAAAGCTGAATTGGTTTCAAAGACCTTCTACAGCACAGACGAGTTTATGGCATACAGCTGGGAGACCCCATAATCAACTGACCATTTTAAGAGACTATTTTAAGAGTTTGAAAATTCTGACAATAATTTCCGGCATTATACATTTATGAGACAATTGTATTTTTTGTTTCAAAATGTACGCTATTGCAGGGTCAAGATGTACACTCATACATTACTCGATCTAGTGTACAGGCAAATTAGCCAACGATTACGTATACATAACAAATTACCTATGCAAGCTGGTGTAAAATTATTGAAATCCATTTCTTTTTAGCCCCTGAACTGTGATTATGTAGACTAAATCAATTATTTACCTCAATCATACAGTTCTTGTAGTTTTAATAGTGGCTACATGTTTCGATCCTTACGGACCACCTTTTGATCTTCACTTCAGCCTGATGATGATCGTAAGGATCGAAACATGTAGCCACTATAAAACTACAAGAACTGTATGACTAAATACGATTCTAAATTATTGACTTCCTTTAGAAATTAAATCTACACTATCAGATCTTGCTCTTTTCAAAAATAAACTTAAAACCCACACGCTGGCTATGGCTCCTTAACTCTGTAGTAGAATTTACTGAAGGAGTTTAAATTTCATTCATAAGCTATATACATTTTGTGTAACATTATTTTAATATACTAGGACCCTCACTTCCTTAACAGTGGTTAATAAGCATAGCACATTAATCACAATCCTGTAATTCATTCATTAATTTCACCACTTTTTGTTTCATCTTCACCTTGTTGTCAACACAATAATTATGTATTGTTAATTGACAAATAAATCAAATATAACATGTATTTAATAAAATAATTTTAAACGTAAAACCAATATTTAAAACTTTTATTTTGGTCCAAAATAAAGTTTTTAATATTTTCACGTTAAATATTTTAATATCTTTCAATATTGAGCAAGTTCTTCCTTGATAACATGTATTTGTTTCTAAGCAATAAATGATTTATTTATTTATTTATCGGCGTGCCAAGAACTCGTCTGAACTATACGTATTGCCTTGTATGAAGTAAACACGAGTAAAGAACTGTACCTAAACAGAGTATTGTGTTGTCTTCCGTCAATTTGTCATTTCAAACGTTCATTTCACATAATTACCACACTAAATGACCGCGTCTATTGAACAAGTGGACCACAAAGGACGAGAACAAGGGTCCATTGTCACCGGGTAACCTGTAGCATGTAGCTTGTAGCTTGTAGGTTCGATTAGGAGTGATCAGTGACGGGACAAAGGGGCCGATAGGAAGCGCGGCTGTTACGCCTAAAGGCCATTAGTGCGCTTGGTGAAATGTTTCCAAACAAGTGGCCCAGTCCATTAGCCGTTTTTGCGCCCTGGGCCGGATTAATTCAATTTTGCGCCCTTCTGCCAGGCCGGCCCAACATTGCCGAAAACCTAATTTCTGTCACGGCCAATCTCGCCGGACATGCCGCAATGTTTCTAGCCGAGCGCACCCCCCGCGCTGTGCCGAGCATATAGTTCTCGGCGAATATATAAATAAAACAAGTTTACTGTATTTGTAGAGTAACAAGTCGTGATAGTGGCAGTTATCTATATTTATAAAAGGCTTTGTCCTGACTGACTCACTCATCATCGCTGAGCCAACACCACAAAACCTAGAAACATGACCTTACAAATTTCAAAAATGTTGGTGGTTTTTTAGGGGCTTAAACATTGGTACAAAAGTACCTGTTCTCACTTCAGAATTTCGTTTCTAGCGGCTAAACGAGCGGTCCGATGTTGTATTTGAGACAACATCGATAGTGTGGAATGAAATAATCTACATATTTTGTCCAGTACATTTTTTTCTAGGTTTTATAGTTTTTGAGCTATTTCTTTTTGCAAAACACGACGGATAGAGGTGAACAGAGAGCAACAACTTATGCCTATTCCGCTCAATTGTCTTTCGAGATTTTCTCTGTCCGATCCACTGTTTTCTCCTGGTTTTGCCTAGGTTTGTTTCCGTGTGATAAAGATATTGCACAAATTATACGAGTCTTTGTTTAGCGAGATCATTCAATCTATGACATCTATATCCATATAAATAAAATAAGACTTTTGTCTGTACATTGCAATGAATCCATCGGTTTTTGGTTATTTGGTTTTTTATTATTTATATGGAAAGACCAAAACTGTCTGTCTATCTGTAACTAATGTGCTTAAGGAATATTGGACCGCGTATAATGCAAAATCGGCTGATGCTATAACGGTGAAACTACGTTTAAGGGTTTAGCCCATAACGCAGTGTGTCTTTAGCTATATTTTATATCCATACAACATCCACAAAGTAAATGGCGATCGACCAAAGTGGGCACTGAACACGTTTTTAAAGCATTTTGGAACACTTATAACTCAAACACGAAATAAACTTGACCATACGATAATGGGTATTGATGAAATATCGGTTTCTGAAGCAAATGAACTGAGAATGCAATCATCAAATCTGCCAACACATAAGAAAAAACGGAAAAGGAGGGCAAGATTTACTGATTCAATAAGAAAAAACATGTAGAGAGTCATAATAATTTATATGAAACAAGGCCCTGAAGATTTAATCAAACATTTGCGTAAACTTCAATTGTACTTTAGAATGTTAAAAACTGTCATTAGCTATTTTATCAAATTACGATACCATACTGTGTAGTTATTTAATTAGTTTGTACCTGTAACATACCGTTCATTTTCACAATTCATCCATAAAAATTTCTTTCATTGACACATGGTGTATCATGAGTAGACTGTACAAATAAATACTGAACCTACGGAAGTACATAGTTAATAGTAGGAGCCTAAATATATGTTAAGTGAGAATGTGTCTAAATACGTTAGTTGTAATATTAAGTTTTACCTTTCAATTCCATTTAGGTAATTCTGGAAACTTCATTCACTATTGTCTTACTATTTCACACACACAACACTTTTAAATCAAAGTAATTAGGCACTCACGAGCAATACGCATAAAATCACTGAAACCGATCAATAACATTCATGTAACAACTTGACTAGGAGCAAGCAGTCAGCTGTTCGACATTTGGTTGAGAGAGGTTAAAACAAACCACAGATTACACCTGACCATATGACAATATCAATATCATCTTATCTCGCTTTTATAATAGTTTGACTTTCACCACGACGGACATCACATATAAATAACAGATGTACGAGTATAGTGTTTACATTTTTATTGACTTTAGTTTATTATTGTTTTTGTACATGCGTTTTATTTAAATAATATTGTTTAGAAGTGTATTATCATTTAGTATTGACTTTTGAAGTATATTGGTTTGTGTTTTTAGATATTATAGTTTGTCTAAACGCTAAATAGCTAGGCTATTCTATATAAATAAAATATTCTTTTGTCTGTTCATTGCAAAGAATCCATCGGGTTTGGGTTATTTGGTGTTTATATACTTTGCAAATACCGAAACTGGCGTAACCAAATTTCTGTCTGTCTGTAACGTTTTTAAGGCACACTCGACCGTTTATAGCTCAAATTCAGCTGAAGATATGGCGGTGAATCTTTGTTTAAAGGTTTATCCCATTGAGCAGAGTGTCTTAGCTATATGTCATATCATACAGCATCCAAAAAATTATTTGGCGAGGGACCAAAAGGGGCACTGAATACTTTTTAAGGTATATTAGCCGGCTAATAAGTGAAAATTGGCTGAAACTTTGTTAAAGGGTTAAGCTCATCACAAAGTGTGTCTTTAGCTATATTTCATATCCATACCAAATTCACAAAATAAATGGCAAGGGACCAAAGTGGACTCTGAAAATGTTTTTTAGTCATTTTGGAACGCTTATAAGTCAAAATCGGCTGAAACTATGGCAATGAAACTTTGTTCAGGGTTAAGCTAATCACACAGTATATCTTTAGCTATTGAAAGTCCATATAAAATCCTCAAAATAAATTGCAAAAAACCAAAGCGGACTATAAAACAGCCGGAAGTATCTGTGACTCTAAAAAAAGTTAAGCCAACACTTATAAGGAGAAGATTGTGAACTAACAGGCAAACATGGGTTTTCTAAGAATACATAATAAGAAACTATTTTTGTTTACGTTAAATTAAATATTTTCTTAAAATTATAACATATACCGGAGTTGCACCTTCCCGAAATATTTAAATTTACAAGTGGAAGTGTATCGCAGTGGTTCACATCGGCATTGCTTGCCTCGTGCTGGCAGTGCTGATTGCTGACAGTGGACTTCAATACTTGTGCGTCAGCAGAGTTGACCTACGGGTACAACCGTCTGGGAGAGCAGTCTGTCTTTAACCTCTAGCGTCTCTTCACCATCCCTGACAGAGACCTTCGCCCCGATCCAGGACCGACTTCAGGAGCACGTCAGCTTCGAGTTTTCGTTGACCGCTTCTCCTAAGTTAGGTACTCTAGGGTTTAGGGGCCAATCTTAAATACCCTTCACAACTTATTTAAATTTCATTCATTTAGTAGTATTAATTTTATTTAAAGTTCAGTTTAATTCTAATTATTGATTTAATCTAATTAACGTTTCACTAAATTACAATTTTCTATTTTAATTTCACCTATTCGATTTAAAGTTTAACTTGTAATCAATCTTCAATCTTCATCATACAAGTTGTGAATGGTAGCCTGTTTTCAATATCAGTTCTCATCTATTGTAATTCATTCCTGTTACCCTCACTGCGAGTATTTGTCAGATTAAATTTAATAACTTTCCTTTATCTCAAGGTATTTTTTTTAACCTAAATTCAAATTAATTAATCAGAGTGTTGAGGTTGATTCTTGTGCTATTCTCAATGAAAGCTACAACCCCATGTTTTAAGCTCTACCTGGGGATGGAGCAAGGGTTAACAAAACGCTAACTGATAAAATATACACACAGCTTTGTTAACAAAGCCCCGAGGCAACGCGGGTACTCTCAGCTGGTTTAACTACAAGACAATAATACGAACTTGTCAGCCACTTGAGGAGAAAAACTAGCCTACTCCTACATTTCGGTGGGTGGAAACTCTACTCGTTTTCAAGGGTTTAAGCTAATTAATCTATATTATTCTGACAACTTAGCCTAAGAACCTCAACTAAAGAAACCCAACATAGCTTAAACTGCTCTACATTTTTTTTGTATGACATAAAAACAGAACGTACAGGGTTATTACAAATTATGTTCCTTATTTTGATTATAAATTTGACTGAATTAAAATTAGCTCAATTTTAGTAAAATTGGAAAGAAAAACTCATACAGTTTTGTTTACACTGGTTTGGGTACGTATTTTCTTTGTTAAGTCGGCGGTTGTAGGTGTTGTGTAATGCTTTTAATTGAAGACAATAAAGCTAGTTAAGTGCTGGATTATCACATTAACCAATATTTTATTAATGCAGCACTTTTAATTTGGGTATAATGAAAATCGTAGTAACCACTATATTCAAGAGTAATTAATTTTAAAAGGCCGTTCATTAGTAAAAGATGTTACATGGCTGCCTGGGACTGAGTCTGAGATGGTCCGATCGGTCCCAGCAGCCATTAGTAACATTTTTTTAACGTTATTTGCTTATTTGCCTAATAATGTGTTTTACGAGGATTTTCATTATACCCTGCACCTAAAAGTGGTTAGTAAAAAATTGGTTAATGTGATAATCCAGCACTTATCAAGCTTTATTGTCTTCAATTCAAGCATTACACAACACCTACAACCATCGACAACAAACAGCCGTACCAAACCAGTGTAAATAAATGATGATTTCTTTCAATGGTACCAATTAAAATTGTCTAAAAGCAATTTTACCCGGTACAATTTATAATCACAATGAGGAACATCATGTGTAATACCCCTGTATTTTATAAACCTGTAGTTATGATGTCAAACAAATTGGATGGATTTTACCAGAGGCTGCTCTGCTCGGACACCTTGCCACATCACAACTCAAATGTTTGGGATTTCTTTAGTTTAGGTTCTTAGGCTAAGTTTTGTTGGGATAATGTAGTTAGTTTATTGAGTTTTTCTACCACCCAAAAGGGCCAAAACGTAGTGTTTTCTCCTGAAGTAGCTGAAAGGTTCGTATTATTGTCTTGTAAAAAAAGTTCATTGCATAGACATATTACATACCCGTGTATACTGGATCGGAATCGTCCATTCGCGTCATCTTGGAGCAAGCTCCTTTCATTGGCTTTACAAAAATGTGTAATCCAAAAATCGCTGTTCTTACAGGATGACTTACCGTAATATGTATCATAATGTTTACATTACGTCAAACAGATTATCTAAGGCAGATTGGACTTTGGAGTCACACTTTTAAAGCCCACTTTAAAATTGAGTTTTCAGAGCTCTGAATTTACGGGGTTCAATGTGGATTGTTTTTAAATAAAAGAAAAATCAGCTTCTAATCCACCCTGAATAATAAATATATTGACCATTAGATTAAAAGTGTAATACTCACAGTAACTCTCAACATCGGCTCCTGTTTCCGCCAGCGCTAAAGCAAAACAAAACCAAATCATTATCAAAACTAATCAACGCACAACGTTAGAAAGTTTTGTAATATCTTTCACTTAAAGAAAATCAATAAACTGTTAAGCTATTTTTAATCCATATTAACTCATTCTTTTGCCCGTTCCTGAAAATATATTCTGCTACTTTAATTAAAGTTTTACCATACCTTAATACTAACAATTACAATTTATTAAGTCAGTGTACAAAAAATTTTTGTGTTGACTTGTATGAAAATGGATACGGAATTGGTGAAATGGAAGGTGAATTACAATCACTAAATCACTATTTGGGATGCGAACCACTCCCATGAGGGTATTTTAAGGCAAATATGTGGTGAGGGAGGTGTGATGAGTGGTAGTAATGAGTTATGAGGTGTAGTCTTGTTACAAACTAAGGCCGACTCTTCCTTAGAATGGGTCATTAGTTAAAGCCCAATGACCAATGGAAATACAAGGACCAACGGCTTAACGTGACTTCCGAACCACCCAGGTGATGGTCTGATATGTCTAAACGATGGTGGGAGTTGATGCGGGTATCACCAGATTATCACTGATACTATCAGAGCCGCCTTAGACCTATATCATCCTCAAAACCTGACCTCCATGAAGCTGGATTACAGGACCACGCCACAAGTCCCGGTCAATGTAAGAATGTATAATGTACTTAAACTTAAACCACTGGTAAAGACTATTCAGAGGACTAAAGAATATTGTCTAGGTATTTCCTAAAATAATCATATCTTTCTTTCTTTTAGTGATATAATTCTAAATAGCTAAATTTATTTTGCAATTACTACTTTTTACTTTGTTACATATTTTAGAATAAGCTAGCTGGTTTTGTAATAAACTCTGCTACAGAGTAAGGAGCCTTAATCAGCAAATACTCTTTAAATTTCTTTTTGAACAAACCCAATTCTGGTAATAAACATTTGATGTCGTTGGGGAGCTATCAAATATTGCTAGCAATGAAATCGGTCTATAATTTCCCATTACGTTAGTAAACTGGGATTTGTAAACTGGGATTAGCCTACTTTAGCTTGTTTGCAAAGTTCTGGAAATACCCCCTCTTGAACGGACTCGCTAATTATTAATGTTAAAGGTTTAATAATGGTGAAATAAGGTTTAAAACACCTTTTTAGTTACCATTGCGAAATACCATTTATGTCGGTGGATCTTTTAGGAGGCAATTTTTAGTATAACTGAATATAACAAAATAACAAATTCCACTCCAAACTCTTGCCAATGGCCAGGTGGTCCATAAGAAATCTTCCTATTAAGACTAAGACGAGAGGTAGCTTATTTAAAACACAGTTACTCGACTCCTACATCTCAACAGTTTCGAAAAAATTGATTGCTTTTACCAAGAAACTAGAATACTGCAGCTTAGTTCATAAAAAGGGTAGAAATCCATTTTATTCTTCCAGGAGCGTAAAAAGGAATAACATCACAGGTCGCCTTTTGTGATAGATCCTTAAATCCGCTCTGGGCAGCTTAACTGAACTGAGATCGGATGATCCAGCGCGGTATTGTGGACTAAGAGCAATATTTTGACAAGAGATCTGGAGGCAATGAGGCTTGGTTTCCCAGCGACGGGGGTCACAGAGGTACACTGAGGGGCGGTGAGGCGAGAACGGAACAGGGATCTCACAGCTGAGCGGGCAGACACAGTGACGTCACTCTCACTCGACCAGACAGCCGACACAGATCAACAGATCAGCTGATTAGGGCAGTTTAGATCAGCTGTGATCTGTGTTGTATGTGGTTCGGGACCAAAGATTACGATACACTGGCTAGTTGCCAGCTGTGTGTTTTTTCACAATTGATAAAAATAGTATAAAGCGATTTTGGCTATTGCGATCTGGTTTTAGATAGTTTGGATTCAATTACCAATTCAATTAAACTTGGACAATTTTTGAGGTTGGCGTGAACCTCACAACCTTGAGGTTGGCGTGAACCTTAGCATTTCAATCTTAATGCTAAGGGAAATGACTCCATGATAATAATAATATGCCGCCATCGTAGTTCCTGAGTTTGCCAATAGCAGTACTTAGGTACTTTAGTGCCTAAAACGGAACATAAATACCTAAGCATAATACCTGAAGGCATAGCCCGCTACTTGAAAATCCTCGACTGAGGTGTTTTCCGATTTTTGTCAGGGAGACGCATTTGGTTTTACTCCAGCATGAACATCTTTCCAGTTAAACATTTGATCTGAGTCAATGGAGTGCAAGGAAAGAACGCTGATTTTCATGGATTTAAAAATTGAACTTGCAGAAACATTAAATTGAAGAATTGGGTTCTATAAAGGTGGAAATTTCAGGTTCCGTGCTTAATTTTTAATTGAAATATAGAGCAGTGTCATCTGCATACTGGAAGAGTAGCCATTGATGTACAGATGAACCAACATCATTGACGTAGAGAGAAATAATTACTAACATCATTTAAGAGCATCAGGAAGTGAAAAGGACTGAGTATAGAGGCCTCCTGAATCTCAGTCCCTCCTCTACCGATCTAACGTTTGACATCTCTACGAAATGGGTTCTTTTAGTAAAGACAAGATTTAGCTCATTTCAATTGAACTCCTTGTATCCCGAAATAGTTGAGTTTGTGCGAAGCAGAGCGTTGTAATCAAAACTGAGCGTCAGCTGTTGTAAGACTTTTGACGAGTCAAGAGACACACTGAGTGGACAGCTAGGACTTTCAACTTTCTGTGGTAAATCTTCCAGTTCGGAAGCCGAATTGATTGTAGATGGTAGTGTGTCTTCCTAGAAAGTCCACAATTCGATTGACTTGACTTATTTCCTTTCACTCCTGGACGGAGCATAGGGCTTCTACGAAACAGCGCCAGCGGGCACGGTTGGCAGCCAAGGCTTTTACTTCTTTCCAGCTCTTCCCTTCTCTCTTGCCTCCTTCCTTGACTGTCCTTCTCCAGGTCTTCTTTGGTCTTCCTCTCCTTCTCTGACCTTGGGGGTTCCAACTGAGAGCCTGTCTTTCCACGGCGTTTTCATCTTTTCGAAGGGTATGCCTATCCACTTCCATTTTCGTGTTTTGATTTGGTTTGCCTATGGGCTCTTCCTTTGCAGCAGTCCACAGGTCTTTATTAGATATTACATTCGGCCAGTAAATATTTAAAATATCAAGAATGACATTTAGAAAATTCTTCCGTTTGTCAGCAATATTGAAATCGGGCGATAATTTTTCGCGGAAAGTTTTGTCCCAGCTTTGAGTGATTTGTCAGCAGTGTGTGATGGAATGCGGGTGCAGGTGGTCATGGTGTTTGTACAGTGGACAAGCACAAGGGATGTTGACTGGAGCTGGAGGTCAGGGGTGACTGCAGCGGCGAGGGATGACACATCAGGCCTACACAAACATTGCAGCTCGCTATCATAACATGCCGCAGTATACCACCTGTCCTGTCCAGTGCTCACCCTTCTGTCAACACTACTGATAACTCTGCACACGGTTCACCATGAAGCTCTACAGTTTGTGGCAGTGTTGGGTAGGAAGCGGTGAAAGTAGCCCGGAGAGTCAAAGATTTGTACAAAGTAGACAAACGTCACAAGGTTACATGATAAAACACATATACAACTGCATGTAAAACACATTTACGATGTAAAGAACAAACTCAACTAGGAGATGATCTACACCTAACTCCTTGCAGCACCATGAACAGCAGGTAATCGCCAAATGCACAGCAAGATTTCTTGATTTCAGTTCTACTGGCGTTGAAAAGTTTGTTTTCACAACACATGGACTTTACAAAAATATATGTCGAACTTTTCGACCACTTCAGGAGACACACATAGACTATAGGGGTGAGAGGCTTATAAAGGGCGTTTGCCCTCCATGTTTTCAACTGTACAGTGTAAGTTTGTTCCCTGAGGAAACAACTTTAAATTCACAGTAATATATCGGGTTGAAGTTCCTTCGTTTGATCTCAATGCATACAAAATAACGGTGTTTTTATAAATAAATTGTTAAACAAAACCCCTACAGACCCCCCAACATACCCCTTAAATGTTAAAATTCAATTTACGCCTATGGAAACACAGGATCACTTCGATCTAACTCAAGGTTCTTAAGAAAGTATACGTTCACAATAACTCAATGTTCAACAAAATTCACAAAACCGCTGTCGATAACATATTTCTCAAACCAAAAATAGGAGTTTACGGAAAATATCTTGATTTTGTTATTCGATTATTGGTTCTCAGAGTTAAGTGGATTCTATTAGCACCCTTCTTCTGTTCTTCGTAGAGTTTCCAGGTGAATATGTTCAACAGTGCAAGGGTGCGGCCGAGCGGCCAGGCCGGCTAATGTACAATCACCTGGTTGCACCCTTCCCCCCACTCACTCACCCCGGACAATCAGGGGCACAATCGACCGGCACTGATCCACGATTATTGCGCCCCTCTCTAATTTGAAACTGAGACTTATTGGTGTAATCCACCTGGCCCGGCTATTGTCATATCGGCAATATTGCTCTTGTTAACAATACAATTTGCGGAGGAATTAGACTAGCTTCCTACTTACCGGGGATTAAGGGGGGGTGCGTGTTTGATATCTGATCCGACAAACGCCGTGGGGAAATATTGCTTCAGACAGCCAAAGTCGAGGCAGGTCGACCCCAAGGGATACGTTTTTGGCCGGAACTGTCTACAAGGCGACACGCCAAAGGATAACATTTTTAGCCAGTAAAATAACCTAATGATGACACATAGTTTGAAAGCCAACAAGGAACATATTTCATTTAATAGAAATCGCATGCAATCTACAGGGTGTTTGAAAAGTCCTCTTCTGCAACATTAACTTTTGAACAGCTAAACGTACTTTTTGAACTTAACTGAATTTACCTTTTGGTCCAGCCAAGTAGTTTTGACGTGAACATGATCAGGGTATGCAGGCTTTCAGTCCCAAAATAATAATTTTTAAGGAAGCTCAAAATGTTTTAATGATAAGCTTTATAAGGAAAACCCAACCACATCTTCAACAAATTTCCATGGCTCTCCCGAGTGGTGTATATTAAAACTAAACTATAACGAGATATTTCAAATACAGTACAAAAGGCCAATATATAGTGATATTTTTAATTCGCAAGGCGCTTTCAACAGCAATGTTGTCTTCTTCAGGCAAACTTGTTACATGGAAATTAAAGTAACCAAAAATTAATATTTATATAAAATTGTTGACAAACAAAAACACAATAATTCAAAACACATGATTTAGAAATTTCACAACTCTATGTTAAAAATACAAAATAAATAAATGAAGAAAGAAAAGCTATTATAAAATAAAAGTTAAGTTTTTGACCTTATTAGATCTATTGATTTTGAATTTATGATTGGTACGATAAAGTACGATTCCCAAGCGTTGAGTTATCTGGGTTTTACTATTTGTTTGAGTAATTTAATGTTTTGAGTAATTGGTTGTGTTGAAGGAGTGTCCTGTGTATATAGAATGGGCTGCCATGGCTGATTTTTCGCTTCTTCCTTACTGGCATGCGCTAGATGTTCTTTGTACGTACCTTATATATTATTCTTTGTACCTTATTTCTGCATCTCAAATAGTGATTTAGTGAGTAATATTTAACGATCTTTTAGTTTGTCCGATATACATTTTTTCACACTCGTTGCAACTGATTTCATATATTTCTAAATCATGTGTTTTGAATTGTTTTTTATTTAACAACAATTCTATATCAATATTAATTTTGGTTACTTTAATTTCCATGTAACAAGATTGCCTGAAGGTGACACCATAGCTGTTGAAAGCTCGTATGTGAATTAAAAATATCACTATTTATTGGCATTTTGTATTTGAAATAACTAGTTAAGTATTGCCAACAATCTCCACTTAAAGAAATGTTGTAACTATGTTGGATATTTTCTTTTGGGGTCTAATGCAATTGCATATAGCAAATAGGCGGGTTTGGTTCTGACAAGATGGAGCATCGTGCCATACTTGGCAAGGGTATAATGACACCCTTCCCCGATAACATTTTCCAGATTTCTGATTTCTGCTCGTGGTATTAAATTCCTTACCTATAAGAACCCCAATTATCGCCCCACATTTTTAGCCTAAGGTATATCTTAAAGAGAGTATTAAAAAACGTCACGTAAAATGATTGAAACAGCCAAACACTACAAAAATCAACCGCATCCCTCAAGAAATGTATAACAAACAGCGCAAGACGAAGCTTTAATGAAAGAGTAGAAAAATGCATTGAATTAAATGGACGACATGATGTTATTGTAAAAGCATCTACATTGAATCCCGCTTTTCGTCTCTAGTATATGTACAATAAAAGTTAACTATCTAAATAACTAACCGAGCTATGATTTTTTCAAACTCATCAAAGATCACTGGAGACCCTGCAATTAACTATTATCATTATTATTACTTATTGATAGGTTTCTGTTTAAATCCTGCCAACCTGCTCGTTTCAATTAGTTTGGCTTATTTTTCGATTGTAAAATATGCTTAGAGATTGAATATTTAGCTGTCTCAAAATTAAATTGTAATGTGTCTCAAAGTAAAAAATCTGACAAATATTCGTCGACAAACCCCAAATTCACAAAACAAGTGAACACTTAAAATAATTATGTCAGTCAGTAGACAAAGAATTAGAACAAATATAGAAAAATTATTTCTTAGTTAAGCAGCAGAAGAATTTCACTCTTCCTATACTTAAAGCTAACTTTGTATACGTTTTTGAACATTTTGAAAATATTTTGTAGTTCCTGATGTGCTTCAACCCTCAAAATGAAGCTATTTAACACAGATAACAGAAAAGGTTGAAACAGCGAAGGAACGCCTTGAAATCTGTAATGTTTGATGTTGATTAAAATAGTGTAGCGTAAGAGGCTAAAAGTACAGCAAGATAAATCATAGTTCAGTGGTACAGTGCGTGCTTCGCATCAAATTAGCCCGGGTTCGATTCCGGCGGGCGCTGTGATTTTCACGATGGCCACTCCCCGGTTCGGAAATCTGCACGCTAAGCCGTTGGTCCATTCCATTGGTCGTAGGGCTATTAATTAATGATAATTACCTGATAATTACCTCCACCTTCGTCTTTGACCCCAGGGGATAGACTGCGTCAGATAAGTTTTGGAATATTTATTCCATTTGCGGGCTATTCCAGCTTCTTGCCGTCTCGTAATACTACGCTTGCAGTTTGTAGAACGGGTTTTGCTGTATTAAGGAGCGTACTTGGCTTTTGAAGGCATTGCGATTTAGCTCCCTGATGGCAGATGGAAGGCAGTTGTACAAGCTAATGGCTCTTTGAGGAAAGCAGTTCTGTGTCACGCTCAGCCGGCATCTATGTCTGGGAACTTTCGGCCCTAGTTTGTAACAAGACTACACCTCATCATTCATCAAAACACACTGACCCTTCATTTTATGTCACCTTAAAATGTACCATCTAAGTGGTCGGTGTCTCAAAGCAAAATTATCAACAACAAAAAAAGTAAACATTGACAGACCTCGCGCAGACAATTGCGTCTAATTGATTTTGATAACGACACAAAGGGATTATTAAAAACGACTGACAAAAGTTCAGAATTTTGAAAATAAATCAGATGAATATATCCTTTGAAATATACATATAGCAAAGGATGCACGACAGTTCGGTGTTCAGTATGCCGTATTTTATAAATGTCGTGTAAAGTAGCCTGTACAGTGTATAGCAGCATAAGTGCCTGAACACAACAAAACGTTCATAAGGCACTTAATTCATTCTTTTCAATATGCACACTTTAACAATGTTGTTCATATTTTATCATGTTGCTATTATTTGTTATTAAACTTAGTAACATTAAGTAATTGTTGCTCTTTGTAAGATAACTTGTTGTACAATTTAGGCCTATTTATTTATATGTTGTATTGCACTAAATGTATAAAATGTGTATTGTATATATTGTCATTGAAAAGAATGAATAAAGATTTATTAATATTATTTAATGAATGTAAAGCTAAAATCAGTCAATGTGAACTGGTTATACAGGGTATTTTTTTAAACGTAACCCAACTTTCAAACTTTAGTAAGTCATTCTTTACGAGCGCTATACGGCCATAAAATTGTATCATTGGTTTGTTCAATTCAATATCTATCAGATCGTACGTATTGTTGCAGTAACATAGTGGTTTTGATTTGCTAATTTTATGTGTTTGTAAAACAAACGCAATCATGGTTTTAGCAAAGATTAAAAGAGTGCTTACTGTTGAAAACACTTAAGAAGAAGATAATTTGTCAAGATGAATTTGGGGTCAAGTTTACAGGTGTTAATATTACAAACAAAACTAAAATTCACAGATTTGTAAAAGGATAAACAAAATAGGTTCTATTTGGGAACGGAAAACATAACAGAAGGCGGACTGTACTGAATAAAGAAGTGACGGATAATGTCAGGGTTGGATTAGACAATTCTTCTAAAAACTCGTTCAAAATTTTGAAACAACAAAAGTAGATATCTTACTAACGTCTGAATAGCCGATCTTAAACGATCTTGACAAAAAACCTTGCTTATGATTTGTTTAGGAGGTGCTCTAACGTAATAACAAAGTATAAAGAGCCTTAATATTCGTATAATGCATGAACGAAAACACAAACACGGAGATAGGGGACAATAAATAATCAAAGGCAAGAAAAGGTTTTTGAACTATTTCCAGAATATATGTGACGTATCGTGGGTGTGGGTGTGTGTGTGTGAGTACAATGTTTACAAACAAACATAAGCAGTAGAGTAGAGGTGACAGTGCAGTGCCAGTGACACAGTGAACTGGTTGTAAGAACACACTGTACTCTGCGGAGTCGGAGGGTTAACATAAGTAGCACTCAGCACTCAGCACTCGGCACTCAGAATGCAGAGGAAGTAAGAATCAGAGCCGAGAGTGCTACACCGGTGTTGGAGGGCTCTCCGCGTTCAACATCGGTCAAGTACAATTAGCCCGCTATCACGTCCTTATCACATAATATTTTCCCAGTCGATGTTTATCACTGAAACATAAACCTTTCAATCGTGAGGTCGGCGCGGCGCGAGCCTCGTCGCGGTGTGGAGGGGAGGTGCAGGGCGGCCGGGATTGGCGGAGGACAAGCCCCTCCCCCCGCCACCCCTGTCGACCGCCGATTTATTACCCACAATTCACTGTGATGCGGCGAGTGCGAGCGGCGAGTGTGAGCGACGCAGACAGTGACACCGTGAGCGAGGTCGAGTGTGGGCGCATGTCTGTCCCGGGTGCGGCGTTACATCAGGGCCCGTCAGCCGGCTACACAGACGCGGACATCCTACCCGAGCTGAATGGCGTCGACCTGGCCATGTCCTTGAGCCCCAAGCATCAGCACCCATCGCACACCACTCCCTTCTCCGTAACAGACATCCTCAGCCCGATAGAAGAGTCGTACCGCAAACTGGAGCTGTGCGCGCCGCCCAGTCCGTACCGCAGTAGTGGCGGCAGCAGCGGCGGATCCACGGGCCCCGCGGCCCCCAGTCCTAACAACGCGGGCCCCGGGCCCCAGCATCCCTACATGCACGTGCATCAGTATCAGTACTGCAACGGCGCCGAGTCTCTCGGCTACGGCAACCCTGCCGCCGCCGGCTGGTACGGCGCTTCCGCTAACGACCCGAGATTCGCAAGTGAGTAGTGCACTAGTGTGTCTAGTGAGCAGTGAGATGTTAGTGAGTAGTTAGTGTAGTGAACAGGTGCAGCTGGTGAGGTTCTAGTCATAGTCACATTGTACCCCTCAGTGCGCGCGAACATTGTATAATATGTATCCAACAAACTTCCCAAACATAAATCACCATAGTGTAACAGTTTGGTCGCCAAACCAAAACATAACAGTGATTATTATAAAAACGTAGGTACTCAAAAGTAACAAATATTGGACAAAGATAGCAGAAGAAACAAGTTCTCCGACTCGAAAAGCTAATAATTATAATACATAACCATCCAAACACAGATACACGGTAATTAACACCACTGCGCTACTCGTATTGCGTGTAAGCTGACCGCCATTTTAACGGCGGCCATCTTGAGAGCCCAAATTGAAACAAGGTAGGCCTCCCACCAGCCAATGGTAACTCTGTCAATAAGCGTCATGTACATTGTACCTGACAATTAGTGTAATAATCATTTTTCGTTTATAAGAATTTTACCTCTATAAAGTAGTACAAATAAAATTTACATGGAATACAAAAAAATATGTTTTTGGAATGTTTAATAAAGTGCTTTAAAAGTAATTATAATATAGCCTAAATAATAAAGAAATATTGATATGTACCAAACAAACCATATAAGGACTATTGAATTGTTTTCAAACCCACACTGATGGATAAAAGGGCAATAGCGATATTATCTATATGGTTTACTACATAGACCTATAACCAAATTGAACCATGTACGTAATTGAATGTAAACATATCCAGCATGTGGAAAATACATACCTAACCCATAGTTAGCAGCCAGTAAACAAATACAAATTAAAACATATATACACACGCATGGGAAAACACTTAAAATATAAAAACAAGATTTCAGCAGGCTGTATATATTGTGGAAATTAGATACCTTTTAAAATTTTAGATTATTTAAAAACACGAAATAACAAATACTGTATCAATAAGCATAATTGTCTCACGTAAGCTCAACAAAATACAATAACAAAACATTGATAAGCATGAACACGTTATAAAATTGACTAATAATAATGTCTTTAATAAATACATATAAAAGCGTCCCGAGAACCATGCAGTAGGAAATTTTTTCCTCGTACGAACAATAAAAACGGTCGTTTTCTTGAAATATCTCACGCCATCAATTTTATTAGATCATTTTAAGTAAGTTTTATTTGAAAGATGACAATGGACTGCAGTTACCCTGAAAATTCTACTAGTAAAACAAGACTTTTAAATACAAAATCTGCTGCAGTTTTGTATTTACAAAAAGGTTTTTATAGATGAGAAAATGGAAATTTGACATTTAATATACTAGAATAAAGTTTGTTTGATAAAATTCCGATGAAAACTTTGAAAACTTTCCAGCTCTCCTAATGGCTGTAAGCCGACATGGCTGTTTTTGTAGGCTTTTACTAAAAATTATTAAAAATAAATGTGCCAAACATTTTTATGAAGATTTTATTTGTTGTATGTGGTTTTAAACCAGATGTAGTTGAAGTGTAAAAAATTGTTGCCATGGAACTAAATAAGATCCGAAAGGGTTAATCCGTAAGGTGTCCAAAGAAAATTCATGTCTTGGCATTGTTCTTATGGGACGAAACCGACACTACTACGCACTCTTGATGTAATTTACTACAGTATATACTATCACCGATTTAAGGTTAATCGTTTTTTGTGAATTCAACCTTAGTTCACAATAATAAAGTGTTTAAAGAGAGCACGTTGCTGATAGGGTCAAGGCAAATGAACTAATTAGTGAAGAGACTGCAACGCTGGGTCACACAGAAGTCGTGCATGTTGACTGTTGGTTAAGCCGTTGGTCCTTGTATATCCATTGGTCATTGGGCTATTAATTAATGACCCATTCTAAGGAAGAGTCGGCCTTAGTTTTTAACAAGACTACACCTCATAACTCACTACTACCACTCATCACACTCATCCTTCATCACATATTTGCCTCATGAGAGTGGTCGGCATCTTAAATAGTAAAATAGTGATTTAATTGAATACTGTATTGTCTTGTGTTCGAGTATAAAACTACAACTGAAGCAGTCTGTTCCTCTGATGTTTAAATGTGTCCTCGTGTACATTTGATTAGAGAATTTCGTTTGAAAATAAGATATTCATGCCGTTAGCATGGTAAGACCAAGACCCGGGACCATGAAATGAGCACCGATCCTGACCCCTGGATGGATACGTTTTGAGTAGAGCATTTCACAAGGCTTTGTATAAATAAGTATTATCTCCATACATCGTATTTTTCTGTTGTTCTAATGTTTCAAAATTCGGTACAAATGTTTCTTGTGTAAATATTTCTTGGTTAAGTTTGTTGACCAGCAAAATCGGACTACCAGAACCTTCCCTTTTGGTGAGGACTTTCACCAATAAAGAGGTTATAATTGTCTAATATAGTAGGTCTAAATTGCATCCGATTTTGATGAAGTTTGAAATACATTTGTGAATTGTTTTCATACGCCGAGCTATCCAAATATTATTAAAATCCATCAAGTCGTTTCAAAATGGCTGCCACAATAGTTAGTTTTCGCTATAACAACGGAATGAGAAGTCTGCGATTTTATTGAAATTTAAAATACGTTTTCCTTTCATCATAAATGGTATAAATTCCAATAAAACTCCCAGTTAAAAAGACTGTGAACGTAGGTCAAAGCGAGAGTGTGAATTATAGTAACAAATTGCAAGGAAATTCGATTAACTCATGCCAGCGGCGCTTTAGCGCTTAGCTGCGTGTCGGCCTGGTTTAAACGTTAAACATGTTGAACCAGACTGTTACCTTGTAAACATGCGTTACGTTTATACGTAGCCTACATCTCTTTTTCCGAAAGGTGGAAATATATAACAAAAAACAACTTTTGTATACAATCTTTAGAATGTTTAATTTTGACTTACCGCGGAGGCTTAACCAAAGAAAATGGGTTCAATGGGTATTCATGTAAATTCAGCCAGGATTAATCAAGCGAAATATGAATTGATAATGGAGTAAGTATATAACATCTTTGATTCTTTCGATTTTTATAATTATCGTTTCCTGGATTGCTTGTACTATAGATAATCATTTGAAAAACATAGCTGCCGCGTAGTGGCAAGCGCTACCGTGAATCCAGCGAATATGTTAACTTGTTTGGAACGTAACTGATCTGCAGTTGTTGCCTACTTGTTATCTATTCACTAAATCACTATTTGAGATGCCGACCACTCTCATGAGGGTATTTTAAGGCAAATATGTGGTGAAGGATGAGTGTGATGATTGGTAGTAATGAGTTATGAGGTTTAGTATTGTTACTAACTAAGGCCGACTCGTCCTTAATTAATAAATCGCCCAATGA
This sequence comes from Matsumurasca onukii, assembly GCA_018831715.1. Lineage (NCBI taxonomy): Eukaryota > Metazoa > Arthropoda > Insecta > Hemiptera > Cicadellidae > Matsumurasca > Matsumurasca onukii. The sequence continues at coordinate 5,426,386 of CM032058.1, read as the reverse complement.
CCAATGGAAATGCAAGGACCAACGGCTTAACGTGACTTCCGAAACAATAACCCTCACTCCCAATAACCCTGATGTATTCAAAATATGATTATGACTTTATCACACATAAATACTACGATACAAAAAGACCGTATTAAAAAAACTCCAATAAATACAAATTAATTGACACAATATGGCACCTAAAGTCAGAAAATTAGCACCTAAAACAGAAAATGACTGCTGATAAACAAAATTTGTCAATCAGTAGTCATTTTATGTGAAATGATTATGGCTACTAAACTATGAAATTATAACTCCCCTGAATCCTGACAAAGAATTAAGAAATGGTATTTAAAAAAGGTCCTCAGTCAAAAATGAAAACTATCCAATGTTGGTTAATTGAGTCACTCTGAATTCAGAAGCTTAGTGATCCTGAAAATATCTCCTAGATTAATTCTGTACACTAAATCACTATTTGAGATGCTGACCACTCTCATGAGGGTATTTTAAGGCAAATTTGTGGTGAAGGATGAGTGATGATGGTAGTAATGAGCTATGAGGTGTAGTCTTGTTACAAACTAAGGCCGACTCTTCCTTACAATGAGTCATTAATTAACAGCCCAATGACCAACGGAAATACAAGGACCAACGGCTTAACGTGATTTCCGAACCACGGTAATGGTCTGATATGTCTAAACGATGGAGGGAGTTGATGCGAGTATCATCAGATGATCACTGAGACTATCTGAGCCGCTTTAGACCTATATCATCCTCAAAACCTGACCTCCATGAAGCTGGATTACAGGACCACGCCACGAGTCCCAGTCGAATTATTATTGTTTGTAGCGAATTCATTGCTTAAACACAACTTGTTGTAGAGACAACAGAATCTCACTAAATGCTTGATACCCCACAGTAATTATCATGTTATTTTGAATGCCTACATAAGCATACTTAAGTAAACATAGAAGACTTTAAAGGGTTTTTCTTGTATTTACTTTTATTTTATTATGCCATAAAGTTCATATTATGAAATACTGCTTAAAAAATATGTTTATTTAGCTTTCCAACTCTATTACGAATGTAAAAGTGTAGACATTTTATTTTATTTACATACTTCAATATAGTTAAAAACAAGTAAACTGAAGCAGTTTACTCAGTTCAAATGTTTATTGTGAGGTCTTTTGACAAAATTTAAAACACATAATTAAAATAACGTAACGCAGTAGTCGCAGAGTAAAATAAGGAAAATAACAGCGAGGCTATAAAGCTTGTAACTTGCCTTTGAAAACGTTTCAAATTGAATAGACTCTAATAAAAGAAGATCCAATGTTGGTGAAATGCTATTAATAAAAATATTTACGCTTATATTACATTTAACATTTTAACATTTTTATTGTCATTTGTACAAAATATATTGTGTTGACAATAGTAGTACTACAGAAAATACAAAAACAAACAAAACAAAACCAATTCACCGAAGTAACACCACTGTTAACAAATAAGGCCTAATTTATACTAATATAATATAACTAAATTATTCAAAGGCACCAGAAGAATTCAGAAATTCATCTATGGTGTATGCTTTATTAACCAGGAATTCTTTTAGTATTTTTAAAAATTAACATTAGCTTTTTAAGTTTTAAAGTTTGTGGAAGATTATTGAATAATTTTATTCTGCATATTGAGGTTTTTGCGACATTTGGAGCCTGTGGTATTCATTTCTAAACTGATAATTTTGTCTGGTGCGATAAGAATGAATATCAGTACATAACCAGAGTTTACAAAAAACAGACATTTTAAAATGAAATCCCATAAGATGTAGTATAATATAATTTTATGAAATTGGCCGGGACAACTACAGAACTGGGCGACACAGAGAGGCACTTTCTCATACGGGAGCTCACTTTATCGGCCGGTTACCAAAATCGTTGAAAATTTTCAAAATTCTCAAGGCATTTAAAGCTTATCTGAAAGCTGCAGCATTGATCTTAAAATGATTTATAATTCAGATGGGTTTATGGGATACAATTGGGTGACCTATATATTTTGCTGTCTGTTTCCGTGGGTAGAGGGGGAATAGTTCTGGTTGAATAAAATTAGAAAAAAGTAAAATTACGTTTTTTTTTAATTGACGATTTTGATGAGAATGTATCTGTTCCAACAATATAAAACATTGTTATATTAATACTTCTCTTAACTAGGCACAATTTTGTAAACTGTAATAAATGTTAAATCCTTCATTTATTCATAGTTTGGGAAAAATCAAGTTGTGCCACATGGGCCTAATAATTGAATTAACTGGGCTCTACGATATTAGAGACTATATTAGGCCTATACTGACTGGTGCAAAAAAGTAACCGAATAATTGTTAACCCTTACAATTTGGGTTACCTTTTTTCCACCCCCAAGTACCAAGTGATTTGACTTTGGAAAAAATTGGCTGTCTTAAATACGGAAACTATGTTTACATTTTTTGAAACAGTGGCAAAGATATTAGCTTTATATTTTGTTTTAATGGCTTTCATTTTATCCTCCGTCAGGGGACAAGTTTCTTCACTGTATCGCGTCTGTTTCTTTGTTTAGTATACATTTTAGTAAAAGGAAAGAAACGAACTATTCCTGCCATTTCCGGAGAAAACTACTCCTAACGTTTCGGGTGGTTAAAAACTCCACCCGTCTTCAGAGAGGACTACACTAATCTAGAATTACATTTAAATAATATCTTAACTTAAGATCTAACCTAAGACGATTCCAACCAATATTTGAAATACCGCTACATCATAAAAATTGATGGCTTGTCAAAATACAATTAAAATTATAACCAATAAAATGAGGACATCGTATACAGGGTGATTCAAAATAGGCGCCAAATTTCAGGGGTGGGTTTCTTATGCAAAAACAATGAAAAAAGTTCCTATAAACATGGGTCCTAAAATTCTTCGTTACCCCGGTAGCCGCCATTTTGTATTTTTTACTTAAAAATTTATATCTCCAGAACGCTTTGACCGATTGCATTCAAACTTGGTAGGGTGTTTATGTGTCATAAGGTGAATTTAAGAAAAAAATATTATTTCATAAAAACCCACAGAAACAAAATGGCGGCTATTTAAATTTTTCAAATTGAAATACCATGAAAATGGCGCATAATACAAAATTTTACAAGAGTAAAAAAAGTTGTATTTTATAATTTTACATAAAGATACAAACTCATTTTTCCAAATTTTACAATTTCATTTTCATTTTTACGTATTTTACAACTGGTAAATGTAGTCAAAATTTCAATTGAATAAGTAAAGTTATTTTTATACTATGAATATCTTCCAAATTTTATAATGTTTTTCATTTATTTACGGTCTTTACAACTGGTAAAATGTACCAGTTGTAAAAGACGTAATAAAATGAAAATATTAATGCAATTTAAAGATGAGTATGTATCTTTATGTAAAATTATAAAATACAACTTTTTACTCTTGTAAAATTTTTGTATTATGCGCCATTTTCATGGTATTTCAATTTGAAAATTTAAATAGCCGCCATTTTGTTTCTGTGGGTTTTTATGAAATAATCTTTTTTTCTTAAATTTACCTTATGACACATAAACACCCTACCAAGTTTGAATGCAATCGGTCAAAGCGTTCTGGAGATATAAATTTTTAAGTATAAAATACAAAATGGCGGCTACCGGGGTAACGAAGAATTTTAGGACCCATGTTTATAGGAACTTTTTCATTGTTTTTGAAGACACCCACCCCTGAAATTTTGGCGCCCTATTTTGAAATCACCTGTATAATAACGTGTATAGGAATAAACTACAAGTACATGTTAGCCATAACATAAAAGAAATAGCTGAAAAAAACAAACAAATAGCTGAAAAAACACAGAAATGTGGTAGGCAATTATTTATTGAAAGGATTTCACCTAGACTCAGACGACGAACCTCGCACTACAGGGGGCACGCACTAACTGGTGAGATCCTTTCAATTAAATTAAATAATTAAATGTAGTTCCTAGATTAGTGTAGTCCTCTGAAGACGGGTCGAGTTTTTAACTACCCGAAACGTTAGAAGTAGTTTTCTCCGGAAATGGCAGGAAAAGTCCGTTTCTTTCCTTTTACTAAATTGCTCTCCGCCACTATTATGAACTTTCAAACTAGTAGGGCCTATACATTGTTTGAACCACTTCTGAGTTTTTATTTAATTATTTAAGTTCAAATTGCGAGGTATACTGTTTAAGGAACACATATTTTTTAACTAGTGTACAATCAATTAAAATAGTGTTACAGTAAATGGTTTATTCGGTAATTAAGAATTAACAGCATTACGGCCGTCATCTTAAATTAAGGGCTGATATCGTATAATGCAAAAAATAATTAAAGCGATCCCAATATTGGATTGGACTGGGACTCGTGGCGTGGTCCTGTAATCCAGCTTCATGGAGGTCAGATTTTGAGGATGATATAGGTCTAAAGCGGCTCAGATAGTCTCAGTGATCATCTGATGATATCCGCATCAACTCCCACCGGCGTTTAGACATATTAGCCCATCACCTGCGTGGTTCGGAAGTCACGTTTAGCCGATGGTCCTTGTATTTCCATTGGTCATTGGGCTATTAATTAATGACCTATTATAAGGAAGAGTCGGCCTTAGTTTGTAACAAGACCTCATAACTCATTACTCATCACACTCATCCTTCACTACAAATTTTCCTTAAAATACCCTCATGAGAGTGGTCGGCGTCTCAAATAGTGATTTAGTACTTTATTTTTTACAAAAATAATCTATTACAAAAGTTCCGAATAACTCATTTTTGGCACGACATAAACAAAAAAGTCTCTGAAATTCCCATAAATCCCGGGATTTCGATAGATTGATCCCGGGAACGACGTGATCACACACGGCTCAACTCTCTCTCAGTATTGATGTTCGCAATATTTACTATCGCACAGCGGCTTGTATAGCAGCAATCTGTGGTCTGTGCAGTGAATAGAGACCACAGAGTCGTGTCCTGGGATCGTGACAAGGCACATCCCTGACCGACACCTGAAACAACACGTACACACGCACACACGCGCGCGCGCATGCGCAGGGTTCGCACCGCGACTATACCTGTGTACTGCGCAGTAGCGGGAGAGGTTGAACATGAAAATACACTGTGCTGAATGAGATGGTATAAGTCTAGTTTAGAGAAAATGAACTAATAGGAGGGACAAAATCAACCTTACAAAACCTCGTACTTGCGCAATATTGGTTAGAATTTTCCAACTGTTTCGTGGTTTTTGTATGGAAAACGTGCACACCCTAATTTTTGGCGTTCTATTTTAGAATGACCCTGTATACTTGTAAGTAGGTTTCCATTAATTGTAGTGCTAAAGAGACCTTTTTCGCGAATCAATTTTTATTTGTAACTGATAATACGCGTAATACGTTTATTCAACTATAAAGACAAATTTTCACGTGTAAGACATTATTTTAAACATTTATAGAGTTGTAACTCTTTTCTCGTTGTTTTTATAATGTGCTTGGTAGTAAACTAAAATTTTAATTTGAGTACATTTTAATGTACTTAGTAGTTTACACGTACTAAACAAGAGTCCGTGAGCAACATAGACGAACTGTCAACAGGTTACAACTTATCCTAACGTCGCAGTGTCGTGTGGTCCTTGAGCGAACAAACATGCTTTCTCTGAGACGGACTCTTAAGGTTCCGCCTCCGTGGTCACAGCAGAGAAAGGCTGAATTCATCCGCCCAAGGAAAACTTGACAGCGCACGCAACAACGGGCTTTCTTTCAACTGATGCGGCCTAACTGTTAAACCCTCCGCTTGCAAAGGTGTCGTAGAAGATAGATAGCGCTGTTATATGAAGGTTGAACTCGGACTTGTTAATTTTTATGGAAAGATAAAGAGTTCATCTGTGTTTTCCTGGGATTATATTTTGATACACCTATTTTAGTTTAAGTAAAGACTTAAAATTAAACACTATATTTTTAACTTTAACCGTTAATAGCATAAACACTAAAAGATATTATGTTTATGTAAACCTAGATAATATGTGTATCTTTCATTTAAGAGTTGTTTTCTTTAAAATAGCATTAATACTAAAGTCTCCATTTATTTCCCGCAAACCTCTGCAACGACGCTCTCCCGAACAGCTGAGGCGGACCCTTAATTGCACATCGCAATCGACAAAACAAAACCCCATAATCCTCCGCAGCGCAAGATTCCCGCCACACAGAGAGTGAGCTAGGTAGAGGTCGATCTGTTTAGAGTGCAAACAGCAAAGCATTCTGGGTAGCAGCACCGGTAGCGTGTTGGTTAATTCATTAGTCCTTGTGTCAACAATGACTTGCTTCTACAGCTGCTTCTGCTTCTGCTGCTGCTGCTGCTGGGCTCTCGACTATTTATTGACAGAATAATTGTAGACTCAAGCTCCTGTCTTTGTACACTTCCATCTCGGTCCAACTGGTGATTGCTTGTAGTTTGGTCTTGTGTCTGAGACAATTTCAATCGATATGTTGTGGCTATTTTAAACGTAATACATGTTTTGTTGTGAATTCCTCTTTTGACATTTTGCTCTATAACAGCTGCTTTAGACACATGTACTGATCTCCAAATCCCAAGGAAATATAGGTTTGTTTTGATGATCTTTTACTCTCTAGGGAGAAACATATCATTTTAATAATCTTGTTGTGGCATGGCCTCGTATCAAAAAGCGTCACTTTAGATTCTAGTGATGAAATATAAAATTTCTTTGATAAGATCAACAATTTAATACGACCATACATTTTAATCGTTGATACAATAATCGCTTTTAAAAGAATTTCAGATGCCTTAAGAGTCGGCCTTAGCTTGTAACAAGACTACACCTCATAACGCATTACTACCACTCATCACACTTATCCTTCACCACATATTTGCCTTCATGAGATTGGTCGGCATCTCAAATAGTAATTTAAAGATTTAATCAAAGCACGCATTAGCGTATATATTCATCATAAACAACTTAATTTATAATTTGCTCACAAGATCTCTCCTATAACACACAGGGTACTTTTATAACATTTGATCGTCGCTTATATATTACGAGTACCATCATACTAAAATTGAAACAGTTGTCTACACATTGGGATGAGTGTTCCCTTCCACATATAAAATCTTATTGTTGGAGGTACCGTTCTCGTCGTGTACAGATACTTACTCGTAAGAATTACTAAATAATGTTATTTGCCGTTTAGTCTGTTCTAAGGTTAAACTTATTTCTACTTTCGGTATCTTTCTCCATACAAGAGCCACTAACCATTTTTAAATCATCAAAATTTCATACGGTATCGGAATTATACAGGGTGTCCCGGAACTCTCTGGAACAGTTGGTTTAGACACAAAGAATATATAAGGTGATCGGCCGGCCTCTCTTGTTTGAACATTCTCACTTTTCTACCGATCGACGCTTCATAAAACAATTTTCGATGAACACAGGCTGAAAGCTGCACACTTTTACCTCTCGCAAACGGGGAGTTTTTTCTTAAGATTAGTGTTCAGACGCGCAATGAAGCGCTGAATTATTTTTTACCCAGCCCCTTCGGGACCAAAATGGCGGGTCTGCAGCGCTTTGATTGAAGGGCAGCGACCGGTGTTGTATGTAACCAGTCCTGAATGACAGAGGGAGTGGAACAGCTGCGTGTTTTATCAGATTTTGAGCCCGCGAGGCCCCCGCGCCGCAAGAATGTAAATGAGCTCCTAAGCACCCCCCCTCCACCAGCGCCTCCACCGCTACCAGGCACTCTACAGGGTTAATAGGCTGTCACAATCATTCTAATCCCATCTCACCCGCACCCACACCGGCAGTTGACACTGAACCTTCCAACTTTTACCCTGAACTATCGGGAGAACAACCACGAGGTGTTTAATTTTTTTGAAAATTACTCTGAACCTCTGAATTTTTCTGACAACAACTGGGACCTTGGTTTAAGACCAATAATAACAATTGGAAACATATTTTCAACTTCAAACTTAAGTGGTTGCTCATAAGTTTTATCTATTGCTGAACACAGCTTTTCTTCAGCAATAGATTGTTTGTTGTGATTTCTCAACTATTCCCAACGAATAATTAGAGAAGCCATAGAAATTAAAAACACTTAAACCATTTCAATCATTGTGACAAAACTTTTAAATTACCAGTAGCTTAGGGCCCTTTTTTACATATATGAACCAGCAAAACTAACTAGGTTTCTTTCTTCTAGCCAACTTTAATTTTAACCATCTGATTAATTTGCTTTATTTTAAATTATTTTAACTTTGGCTTCTTATACAGTTTTATATATTTTTGCATTATGTATATACTGTTGTCTGTCTACAACTGATGATATCTAACACATAATCAAAAGTAAAAAACATTTTAGTATTTTTTTACAAAAGATGCTTTTATTAATTGGAAACATACACCATCTTAAAAGAACTCACCTGCAATGTCCATTATATTTTCGCGACATACATGTTTCAAAGTAAATTAAATGTTCCGGTGACTTTGTGGGGCCCAATTTCTTCTATCTTCTTACTTTTACCTATGCCAATAGTCTAAACTAAAAGCAATATCCTATTATATCTATTTGTTTACTGCGTCCCAGTTGAACAACAATAGTTATTGCTAACAGTTATTTCGCTGTGGAGAGTCATCCTCAGTAGCTGGTTGATGGCTGAGAGCTCCGATGACTTCCACAACGAGGTCGAAACGTTTAGCAGTATTTGTTTTTCAACTGTGACGCGGGTAAACCGGAAGCCTTAGATATTATGATGAAAACCGCCGCGAAAGCTTAATAATTAACAATATCCTATAGTTTTCCTTTAATCACTAAAAAAGTTTTTACAGTTATAACGTTCTATCTACCGTTATACAGTTGTTAAAACTAATGCAGTATGTTCTTATCTTTCAAATAATATGTACAGTATTTCAAAAAGTTTGACAACAAACTATAAATTATTGTAGGCTTGGAGTCATCCGAGAAATTGCATATTTTTACACTGGTAGCCTACTTAGCAATACAGTGGGCAAGAAAACAGTATATGGCTGGTAAGGTTTTGTAGAAAAATATATATTATAGTTAACTTATATTGGCAAAATTATATGTTTATTCTAGTTTTACAGCCGAACCAAAATAAAGAGGAATCGGGCTGTTTTCTGATGAATCGGGATTGTCAACAAATATATTTTAAATTTCGAATTAGCCCTAAATAAGTAAAACCTAGGAAATGTATGTATTAATAGTGAAAATCGCAAATTATAACCACTAAAATCATCTTATATTCTTAAACACCGGAATTTGAAAATAATAAACAACATTAATTTTTGAATTAGACTCCTAAAAACCTGTCTGTTATTAATTAAAAAATTAATATTATTATTTTTAAAAAGAACATCAAAACACATCGTCTGTACAGACGGACAAGATGGCGGTTTGTGCTCTGTTTGTCTGTGTACTGATGTCAGGGTCTATAAATAAGCCAATCACGTAATCTCTGAACCACAGCGGCTCCCCTAACAACACTTCCTGCTCGTTACATCACATCACTCCGCCATCACCGGCCCGACACGCAGCTATGCTCGAGTAAAGTGCCGTGTAAGAAGACCAGGTCCGGCCACTGGTCAATCTCAAGTGACTACTATACAAAATATTGCTTTGAAATTCTAAAATATGCAATTTGTGCGAACAAAATCTGTAACGTCAATTCATATAGTATAGAACATCTACAGAGATCCATTGGTGTAAGGAAAATGTTGCGAAGTGTATTAAAATTCATCATCAAACTCGTTTTCCATTTTGTGGGGTGTGCATTTCGCACTTGATGATGGACTATAGTGATTGAACTAGCCTTTTCTTTGCTACGAACAAATGTATGTCTGTATATAATTATAGAGTTTTTATTATACGTGGGGTTTCAAAAGTTTATAGGTTGAAAATGCCGCTGTACAGTGGAGAATTGCGCCAAAGTCCAGTCAATTAAGAGTTTCCTCAGTTTTGAATCTTGGAAATCAGCGGGACGAAAAAGACAAGTTCCACGAGCCCCGCTAGTCTGCGCCACTATACGGCAGCATTTTCAGAGCGTGCAAGGGTTTCTTAGTAAGTAGATAGCGCTCTTATTTGAAAGTTAAATTCGGATATGTTAATTTTTATTGAAAGCGAAAGAAATTATCTGGGTTTGCCTGTAATCAGAATTTTGATAAACCTATTTTTGGCTTCTTAAATAAGGTCTTAAAAACACTATATTTTCTAACTTTATAACCGTTAACAAAATAAAAACTAATAAAAATTTAGAAAAATTGATCACAGGCAAACCTAGATAATTTGTTTATCTTTCATTTAAGATATGTTGCATCAAAATAGCATTAATACTAACGTCTCCATTTTATTACCCGCAAACCTCTGCAACGACGCTCTCCCGAGCTAGTCCAACGCCGCCATAAATAATTTGGTACGGAAACAAACTGCACTCCAATAATATTAGGTTAATTTGGTTAATCTTGTTATACTTGTTTAGAGATATCCGGGGACTATGTGAACAACCGTAGCTAGTTAGCTTTTGCGGGGTAATTGTCCAAACTTGTTCTAGTTAACATCAAAACGGTTATGTTTAGCCAAAGACGTACTGTAAAAAGTGTTACATGGTAAAATTGTATACGAAATAAAGTTAACTTTCTTTATGTATATCAACAACTTTAAATACTTGACTTCGTGTTTTTCTTGATTTCAGCACATAGTGCAAAATTTACTACAGCTAAAGGTGGCCTAAACAAATATTGTTGCCTAAATAAAAACGAAAGGCAATAAAATTCTCTACAGCGATTGTGTTTTATTTTGAACTGTCTCCATTCACTATCCAGTTATGTTTGACAAAAATTGTCCTTGTATCTTTACAAACAAATCTTGAAAACACAAATAATCAAGACGAATTATCAGCTTAACTCGGTAAGTTAGGTGAATTTTGGTCAATCTAACAGTTTTAGAGACAGCTGAAACCTACGTTCGCGTCTTTGTTTCCCAAAACTCCCAGACAGCGGGAACAAGAGTAACGTTGGTATACAGCAGACCCGTGGCGGGTTGTAATCGTGCGCGACTTCGCTCATCACACCGCTGGCGCGGGTTCGATCCCCGCAGTGACCACATACATTTGTAAAGTGACTATACGGTAACGCTAAGTAAAGGTCGAGGTTGAGTGGTAGAGAGGACTTTGTAGTCCTAACTTTGCCTCGTTAAACAAGACAAACTTTTTTACAGTCTATAGGCCTACTGTTAGGATTCTCGCTGTGATATTCACCACGTTGTCTACTCATATACTTGCCGAGAGAGAGATAGGGAAATGAATGAAGCGAGACGAGTGTTTGTGTTTGTTTGGGTCAAGCCCCGGCATCGATCTTCAACTCTTCACTCTTCAGTCGTCTTAGTGACCCTCCCTTCTGTCACACACTCACACTGTGCCGTGTACTCGTCAGTAGTTGGAGAAATCATCAGTCATGATGCTCTATAAAACACGCAGCTAAGCGCTAAAGCACCGCTAGCTTAAAAGAAGCGAATTTCCTTTTTAATTTGTAACACTATAGTTCCGTACGCTAACAGGCCTTTAAAACCTTCGGCCTCAACTTTAGGTGGTGATTCACTGCAAGTTTTGTGACATATCATAAAAGGAGAACTCAATTTAAATTTCATTTAAATCGGTTTAGTATAGTTCAAAAATCAATTTTCGACCGCGATTTTGAAACGACTGAATAGATTTTCAAAGTTTTTGGCGTATTGACAAATTGTATTAACACAGATTTAAAATTGTATCAAAATGAAATTTATTGTTTTTAGGTCATTAAAACAGTGTTCAACTGCCTATCCTTCGAAAGTAGGCTATCGGTATTCCGATTGCGCAGACTAATAAACTTTACCAAGACATTTTACTAAAGGAACAAGATCAAAAGATTATAAAACTCTTAAACCAAAATTGTTGAAAATGTAGCCCCTACGTTATAAATCAAACAATAAAGAATTAAACTATTGAAAATTAAATATTAACTTGGAAAGCAAAATATATCTAGACTGCAGATGTGTAAACTTGATTTAATCACACACAAACTGTGCTGTGCACACAATGTTTTAAACTAAATCCACTATTTTTTTTAATAAATAGTTTCTTTGTAATATTTCTCATGGGTTTTTTGAGCATACATTCGTGTCAACCATAGCTTTAAAGTGTGAACGAGGTAAAAACTAAGTTTTCTTTCACAATCTCCAAACAACGAAATCCCGAACAAGAGAAGGAAATCAAAGAGACACAAAGAACAAAGACGTGAGCGGGAGCGTCAGCAAGTCGCTGAAGAGGCTGAGTCAGCCTTCGTGCTGATGAATAATCAACAGCCACAGTCAGGGCTTCATTGCGATCTAAATTATTCACAAGCAGTCAAATAAACAAACATGGCGGGGCTGTACAGAATAACAGCTGGTTGCATCAGCACCCTTCTCTACCCCTTCCCCCTTCCCACTGCCACACTCATCAGCTGATTCTCAAGCTTCGCAGTTGCTCAGTTTGCAGACGATATCGTCGTTGTTTTGTCGACGACTGCGGACAGATTTTATCTGGGTATTTTAAATAAATTGAGGCTTTGTTGATGAAATTTTAAATAAGTTGAGGCTTTGTTGATGAAATTTTAAATAAGTTGAGGCTTTGTTGATGAAGTTTTAAATAAGTTGAGGCTTTGTTAATGAAATTTTAAATAAGTTGAGGCTTTGTTGATAAAATTTTAAATAAGTTGAGGTTTTTTTGACAAAATTTTAAATAAGTTGAGGCTTTGTTGATAAAATTTTTAATAAGTTGAGGCTCTATTGATAAAATTTTAAATAATTTGAGGTTTTTTGGTTGGTTTTAAATAATTTGAGGCTTTATTGGTAAAATTTTAAATAAGTTGAGGCTTTGTTGATAAAATTTTAAATATGTTGAGGCTTAGTTGATAAAATCTTAAATAAATTGAGAGTTTTTTTTACAAAATTTTAAATAAGTTGAGGCTTTGTTGATAAAATTTTAAATAAGTTGACACAAAAAAATAAAAAATTGGCTCTATTGATAAAATTTTAAATAAATTTGAGGCTTTTTTGGTTGGTTTTTAAATAATTTGAGGCTTTATTGGTAAAATTTTAAATAAGTTGAGGCTTTGTTAAAGACATTTTAAAATCTGATTACTACATACAATTTAGCAAAAGTATGTTTCAATCTTGTCGACAGTAGATTTGTGTATAACATTTCGCACTTTGAAATACTTTGAGAATGATTGAAACTTGTATGTGCTGAATTACTTTTAACCAGAGCAAATTCTTCACCTATGAATTTCAACGTACGAGAAGTTGGTAAAGTTTAATAAGCGAAAGGATTACTTACCCAACTAATAAATGACATTAATTATTGGTCCAGGTGGGTTTAAAGTTCATTCGTAGCTTATCTTTTTATTGAGAGTAAAAATTTAAATACGAGTATTTATATGAGTATTTACGAGTAATACCGTGCTATGACCTAGTCGGCCCTAGTTTGTAACAAGACTACACCTCATCATCCATCAAAACACTCAGCACCCTCACCACCGTTCCACATTCACCTTAAAATACCCAAGAGGGGTCGGTGACTCAAACCGAAAGTATCAAAAGTATAAGTAATAATGTTTAATAAGATCGCAAGTTACAAAAGCATATAGTATACAAATCATATAATTATAGTGTACGCAATTAATAGTCATCTATATACATCTACAACTATCCATTCAATAGGTCAACTGTCTATGGTTTTTATGAGCTCAAAGTTACTCGTCATACCTTCAGAAATCACAATAAAGTTAAAAGAAAATAATTATATAATGAGTAACAATGAACAAATTTTAATTCCAACGTCCTACGTAACTCGTAATTATAGTAGCAACAAGTACAAATAAATTAAAATATTCAAAATCCCCCACTTTTTTTTACTCGCCGAGATGATGACTTCATAGTCGAAACCGGTCGCGCAAATATACAAATCTATTTACAGGGTACTATGTTTATTTTATTTATACATTATATAAATTAAAATATATTTGGTACAAATTTCTTTGTTAATACTTATGTTAAGTACGAAAACTAGTGAAATCGGTCCACCAAAAGTGCCCTCTTAAGGCCTTAAAAAGGAAGGGGTTTATGCTTTAAATCTATGACATTAAATAGGTTTAGGTTACCTCCGTCAATATCCAAAAATTGTGTTGAGGGTTGTTACATCCCCGGGATGTTTCGATGTGAAGACATCATCACGACGCGCAGTCTAGTAGAAAATCCGCCTGTTGGCTTCGTTATTAAAGATGAAAATGAAGACACACAATACGACGAAACACCGAAATAAATTACCACAGTTCACATTCAACAAAAAACACCGAAATAAATAGATTTAACACAGTTTTAATAAACGAGTAGGCCTACACACACGAACAAACAGATCACAGCGAGCGCGGACGGAAGACTCAAATATTTCCTGAAAAAATAGACTGAATATTTCAAATATTTCAAAAATAGACTGAATATTTATTTAAATCTATATTTATGATCTGATTCTGAAGAGATTTGATACATCATTAATGTAGCTGTAGCCAACAATGTACCACAAATCGACAACATCCGATCAGCAGCAAATATGGCGGGGAAACCCTTTTTATAGTCTATTTTGATTTGGTCGGTTGGACTTTGTTGATGTTTGGCCCTCACGTTGGTTACGATGACTTATATGTGTATTACAAGTTTAACTAAAACCAGATATCTTCTGAAAGTTCTCAACATAAATTTGTTGTTTCTTTCCCACATTTAGGAGTTCAATAACTCTCAATACCATCTAACATTAGCAAGTTTTACTTGTAAAAGCCTCACGCGGCGTGTGATAGCTCTTACACAAACAAGGGGACTGCTTGTCCACTCTCGAACTGGATGTTTGTTTCTCGAAACGTAAACAGACAAACAGAGTTAAAGAAAGCGCGTGAAATGTGGATTGAAAGGGCCGGGGTTTAATATTTTCTTGAGTGCGCGTAAATCCGAAATGCAAACTGGAGCGGAGTGGACTGCGGGGTAGTGCGAGGTGGTGGCCGGGGGTTGCTTACGCTCGGCCGCTTGGGGTAAACAACTCCCCGTAGCATTATATAGTATACAGGGTGTTAGTTTAAGTTTTTAATGTACATTTCACAAGTAAGTTTAAAGAAAAGTTCAAATGGAGAACTCTGTCGTATTTACTACACAGTTTACAAAAAGAAGAAAACGACAACCTTCAAGTGTGTACGGGACAACGGGGATATTGAAGTTGTCCGTACATTATGATATTTTTCATGGGGGTGTATGTCGTTCCAGAAATATAAGGATTTAAATATCACTAAAGCTCCTTAAAATAGGATAGAATATGAGTTTTATTCACTTTTGAGTGTATACAGAGTGTTTCAAAATGATCCTCCCAATACAGTCACGTTCAAAGGTTGAGAGGTGGAGGGTACACTCTAAATATGAAAGAGTGAAAACCACTCCCAAAAGAGTGAAGATCGAGCCACTTCTCTTTAATGAGAGTTTCAACACCCAAAATAGCGAAATTTTACTCTTTTTGAGTGGCCTTCACTCCTTTATTTTTAGAGTGTATGCTTAACATTTTCGTACAAGTTTTGAGTTGTGTTTAGAGCCCGAAAACACCAAGATATACAAGGTGTTCCGAAACGAGTTTTCTGCACTAATACGAATTTACCTCAGTACAAGTATGGTAAATAAAACCCAACAAACCTAGTATTTTTAGAGCCGGTACGCACTTCTCTTTATTGTAATCGGATGTATTGCAATATTTTCACTTGTAAGAAAGTGACACAGCCAAAGTTCCCATATTAGATTAGAACGATTAGTTTGCTTGGACAGCTTTTAATACTTCGTCTCGTGTTGTAACCCTACATGTAAGTCATTTAAAATAAATATAGTTTATTATTGCGTGATTTTCTTTAACAAATCCAAGTAATCCCTCACTTTCAACTCACGGGAGCACGAAACTCAACCCCTCTATAGTATGATGACGTGTTTAGCGGAAAGCTGAGCCGCTTCACGCGCTATAAACCCCATTACCATATCATTCTCCTCCCCTCCCCACACATACACATCATAACCAGCTGATCCTGGTGTAATAAACTGTCACAGCTGCCGCGCGTCCTGTCAACAGCTGATTGTGTAAACACCGCGGCTCACGTCACAAATCCGTCATACGCAACTATTGCGAGTGTGGTATACGTCTGATTATGTCGGGGAACAAATTTTCTTTGACATGCATTTTTTTACTACCTACTCAAAGAAAAATCCCGAATTGTAGGTAGGAACGCAAAAACGGAATTTTCCACCCAAGCCATCTGCGGACCTTTACCTGCATGTAAACAACGTTCTGTGACTGTTTACCAACGCATTTTATGTCCAACTAAGACTTCAAACCCGCACTTTAAAAACTTCAATTTTAGCGTCATGGGAATGTAAGTGATTGTTGGAGAGGCGCGTCAACGTACAGCCGGAAATCTACAGTGGACAGTTATAGGATTAATTATAAAGTCAGTTGGTTGATAAAAAAAAACTCAACCAGGTCGTCAAGTACGTCAGTCATAAGCCATCAGTCGCATAAAACATGTAAATAAGAATGAATTTCGACGGGCCACTGTGCATTGAAATATCTCTGAACCCCTGAGTCCTACAGAGCAATCGTTTGACACAATTTGGTCGAAGGAAACGGCTGCCTCAAAACCGTGTCGATATAAGCTCCACGTAAACTACAATGTTGCTGATGTATGCAAAATAGTCGAAAAGATTCAATTAAATCCTGTAAACAAAAAAAAAAAGATAAGTCTCAGTTAGGAGTACAATGTGAAACCAATATACTTCGAGCGATTCAAAATATCAAATATTTAGGTAACAAACGCGATCAAGTTAACAGATTACTTGAAAAATGCCTTCAAGGTAAAACAAACCGGTTTAGAAGTTTATATAAAAATAAAAAATAAACAAATTTAAATGAAACGCTTTTAGAAAATGAAACCCGTAATCTAGAAAAAGTGGGTGAGTAAGCTGGATTAACACAAAGTTGCTCATAGGCTACCAGGCGTACTATATCGAATTCCTAAGTCAACTAATATACTCGTATGTCAGAAGTTTATGAATCTTACAGAACACTTCTATAAAAA
This sequence comes from Matsumurasca onukii, assembly GCA_018831715.1. Lineage (NCBI taxonomy): Eukaryota > Metazoa > Arthropoda > Insecta > Hemiptera > Cicadellidae > Matsumurasca > Matsumurasca onukii. Next base: position 5,409,183 of record CM032058.1, on the reverse strand, counting down.
AAAACACATACAAACTGTAATAATATACTTATAATGTAAGATTTCAACTCACATTTGAGTAAAATGTACAAGGCCAAAATCTGACCAGCACAAGTCTTGAATTAGAGAAGAAAATTTTACGATAAAAGGGACCTATACACAAATTGATGGATGGATGGATATAGCTCAATTATATTCTACGAATATGATATCAGAGATAAACAAATGTATTTTATCTATGATGATATAAAATTATATATTATACAAAAAACACAATTACAACTGAGATATCGGATCATAAACACCCAAAGACCTTGAGGAACTAATAAACTTCAAAATGAAAATTAATTATCACGTTACAGAATGTGAGCTTAGAATGCTGGTAGTGTCAGTAAAAATGAGTTATTTGTTTAAAACAAACTTTTTCTACTTAAACCATCATTCTTCAAGTTTTGCAGGAATTTTAATAACATAGCCTTACAAATTTAAAGCGTCGTCAATACAAGGAAGACTTTTAAAAAAGAAAAAAACATAGATAGTACTTTACAAAATATTAAGGCAACCAACAATCATGAATTTCGGGAACATTAAACGAAACTACACTTATGTAGAAAACATTAAACAATCCGAAAATATCTACAAAGTTTATAAAATGATTAATACTAGTTATGATAGTATATAGTTGTATATGGCATGTAATACAGTAAATAATGAAATTAAACAACAGAAATTGTTCCAAGCGATAAGGTTAAAGACAATAATAATGTAGTAATTGAAGATGCGCAAATAGTAGGAGACAAATTTAATAAATACTAAACTAACATTGGTGATTCATTTCCATTTCTCGATAAAATAATCCAGATGAAACGAACTTCAGTAATGGCAACGATGATAATGCGACAGTGATGATACAAAGGAATTTGTATCAGTAACACCTGAAGGTATAATTAAAGTTTAAAAAGCCTTCACGCATAAAATATCTTATAAACCTCATCAAATACCAATGAATGTTATAAAATATTGTATAATTATGTTAGCAAACCTGCATCAACACATTCTTAATTCTTAAGCTTTCGCGGCCGGTATCATCATTAATATCTAAGGCTTCCGGTTTACACCGCGTCACAGTTGAAATACAAATACAGTACTGCTAAACGTTTCGACCTCGCTGTGGAGAGTCATCCTCAGTAGCTGGTTGACTGGCTGAGACTCAGCCACATATTTCTCGTTAGAATTCGCAGTTTTCATAATGATAATATGACCATTAAAAACAGTCTAGAATATATAATGTGACGACGACTATGTATGCTAAAACCTTCAACAAGTGCGCTGACACAAAGAAATAATAACAATTCATATCGCAGCAACAGACAGCGTTTGACAATAACAGTGCATTGCAGCGCAGCGGTCGTTTCGACGTGAAGCTTTCACTCCAAGACCTACAAACAAAACATCGATTGACAGGCCACGAATAAAAGCGCATTATATGAATAACGAATTTGTATACAATAGTGTAGTTTGATCGATGCGCCAGCGGTACAAGCACAACGGAGGTCAGTTGAGTAAATCAATGCCGTCGTGCCTCGGCCTCTGATTGGTGGACAGTGCTGCCTCCTCATTGGCTGCTGCTAATTGCCTTGTCACCGTGCTCCCCCCTCTCCTGCCACACGCTACCCATAATCCCCTCGCTGTACTGCTCGATACAAGCGCGCTCCTCGCTACAGCTTTTATCTCGTTACCAAACACAATGCAACTTTTGTGTTTCACTTTTGCGTTTGCGAAAGGATTTAGGTTTTAATCCGTAGGGAAACTGGCTGAAATATAGGATATTTTTAGGTGTAGTTTTATACTTCGGGTTTGCGTTTTGTATCTGTAACCATTTTCTTTGGGGCCAGATCCCTTTAAAAATTTAACAAGAAATTATATTTTAGTAGTTTCCGAAGCTCACCCTGACCTAACCATTCACGCTACGTCTTACCATCCATATTCACAAACCATTACTGTAAATTTTTTAATTATTGCAAGCATTTATATATTGGAAACAACAGTTTTAATCAAAAGAAAACTTGTTTTATTCTTAATAACACCCAAACAACATAACTATGGCGAACATTTATGTCCATGTATAGGTAGTATTTCCGTAATGAAAAATGCTAATAATTGTCTGTATATGTATATATTTGGAAATAAACTATGTAGCCTATATTGATTTAAGAAATTGAGAAGTGCATGAACATAATACAAGACAAGTAACACGTCCATAATACACTCATGGACAAAATTATGGAAATGGTTTTCCTTTATTTTATTGTCCCATTTCCGTTTAAAATTGGAATTTCTTTAGCATAGTTTACGAAAATATTAAAACCAACCAAACGAGTACAATACACTCAAAATTATACAGGGTGTTCAACGAAAAAGAGGTGATGAAATGAAAGAAAACAATTTGGTTCTATAATTTTGTCCATGAGTTTATTTAGAGTACAACCTACATAGGTTCAAAATGAGTGAAGTACTTGGCCATAAAAATGTTTAATACGCTGTTTGAACTTATAAAGATATAAAAGAAAAATAAATTAAAAAGCAAACTTGTCCCAAACGCATTTATTACTCTGTCGAAAAATCTTTTGAAGATAGAAAACAAAACCTTTTGAAGACTGCAAGACGCTACCAGCAGGAGACCATATACAACGTGAAACAAATCCAAAAACTGAAGGAATTTTTTACTTTGATTTCATTTTTTAGTATTAAATTAATAGGATTTTCTAAAAAGGTAGTCACAACGGAGAGTCACTGCAGTACGTGGTCATCTTTTAAATAAAACTAATTTTAAAAGGTCTGATAGAGGTTGTAGAAATGAACGGTCATTGTTTTATGGGAAACACGGCCAGCCGATATTGGGCAAACTTAAATTCAAGCGCATTTTCATAAATTATATGGACTTGAAATAATTATTTCCTTAAGAAAAGCTTAGTGGGGTTAAGTTTAGTTTTCTTGCATTTTTCAATATTGCAATAAACATTCTGTTTTCCGGGGCTGTTCTTAGTATTTTTGGTGTGTATTTTAATTTGTTAACTAAAATTGCACAAAACTATTATTTTGTTTAACATATCAAGGTTTAAACAAAATTGGTGATGAAGATTTCACCAATTCATTGGCGGAAGGAGTTTCCTATACATCTCGAAACATTGTATAGTTTTAGGCCTATAACTCAATGACCGATAGAAATGCCCATCGATTTTTATTGTCATAAATTGATTACACGTAAAACCCCAATAGCATATATTTATTCAAATTTTGCAAAATACTGGAACATATGTCGTTAATCGTTTTAATAAGCAAATTAATTTTGTTTCGGTTAACTTAAGTCTTTTATTGAGGTATGTGGGAAACCTATACTGTATTTGACAATAATAGCACTTGGGGAATGAACGCAATTTATATATAAGCGTATGTTGTAGTATATTTCTTATGGAATGGGAGTAGCACATGAATCTTTGAAACTGCCTCGGTGCGGTTTCCTGCATTTGTTTATACCTCTCATAATCAATCTTACAATATTTTACAATAAGAATTGATTGATTTTATAAGACAATAAACTGGTTACAAATTTAAAACATTGTTAATACAAGGAAGACTTTAAAAAGGAGAACACAGATAGTACTTTACAACATTTTAAGGCAACCAACAATCATGAATTTCGAGAACATTAAACGAAACTACCTTATTTAGAAAAAATTAAACAATCCGAAAATATCTACAAAGTTGATAAAATGATTTAATACTGTTATCTATATTTATAAAGGCTTTGTCTGACTGACTCACTCACTCACTCACTCATCATCGCCGAGCCAAAACTACAGGGCCTAAAGAGTTGAAACTTTGCACACCTGTTTGTGGTAGCCCAAAACCACCCACTAAGAAACGGTTTTGTAAAATTTTGATTTTAAGGTGGTTTTGAGGGTGTGAAATTAAGCAAAATTGGGTCGTGTACGTCTTTACTATTTGACCACTAGCGCCTAAACGAGTGATCCGATCTTCAATCTGATGAAAAATCGTTAGTGTGGCATGAAATTATCTACAAGTTTTATATTAACCATTTTTTGTATCTCTCTAAGTTTACGAGTTATTGAGCAAAATGTAAAAAACTGGTCACTTGGCCCAGTTTCCCCCGCGCCCACCTCACCATATTGACCCCTCTTCTATCCAGTTGCTGCCTATGTGTAGGTAAAATTTCAGATAACGATGTCCTGTTAATCTACTATTTAGGCCTTGCAGAATACTTTATTTATTCAACGTTTATTCAGACTAAGATAGACTTACCTCTACGTTGAATGGTTGAAACAGTTACGACAGTATATTACTGTTCTAGAATGGTTATAGGTTCGAATTCTTCAATACTACGCAACTGTATGTACTTCAATAAAGCAATTTAAGAATTCTAAAGATGTATCGAATGATTATTAAAAGTATGAAAGCTGAATTAAAAGTATAAGCATGGGTAAAGGTGTCAAATTTTAAAAGTCTAACGCTTGAGTGTTTTATAAAATTGTCCATAAGATGACTATTAAGGTAAAACAGTTTTACGGCAGAACGTATTATTTGACGAGATACGAGTATTACCTTGCGATTCAGCTTAATGGCAACAAATTTTTTAAATTGGTTTTAATTTTAAGGAATTTCCAAAGACATAATATACTTAGTAGGTCTAACCATAGATTTGTGGAACATTGGTATTTAAAATATACATTTGCGCCCAGCTTAACCTAATCTATACAAATAAAAAGACTTTGTCTGATTTGGTGGTTAATTTGCAAAGACCGAAACTGGCGTCAACAAAATTCCTGTCCATCTGTCTGTAACGTTTTTAAGGCATCTTGGACCGCTCATAACTTAAAATCGGCTGAAGCTATGGGGTGAAACTTTGTTTAGAGGTTTGCCATTACGCAGTGTGTCTTTAGCTATATTTTATACCCATACAACGTCAACAAAATAAATGGTGAGGGACCAAAGTAGGCACTTAACACGTTTTTAAGGTACATTGGACCGCTTATAACTTGAAATCGGCTGAAAATATGGTAGTGAAACTTCGTTTAAGGATTTAACCCATCACACAGTGTGTTTTTAGCCATATTTTTATCCATACAACGTCCACAAAATAAATGGCGAGGGACCAAGTGGGCACTAAACACGTTTTACGGCATACTGGACCGCTTATAATTGAAAATCGGCTGAAGCTATGGTAATGAAACTTTGTTAGAGTTTAACCCATTACGCAGCGTGTATTTAGCTATTTAAAATATCGGTACCCACTAAGAAAGGATGTTTCTAAATTCAAAATTAGGTGAGTTTTTAGGGGTTTCATTTTGGAAAACTATCTCAGAATTTCTTCACTTTGACATTCAGAGAACTGGAAATTCTCACAACATTTCAGAGCATCTGGAAAATTTCCTTACTTCGACAATCAAGGCACTGGGTAAAATTAAATACTTTTGAACGGTGCGGGTTAAACGCACGAAATTTTACAGCCTTTTATATGGTCTACAAATACTTTTTAATAGTTGTTGGCCCGATGGCACCAGTGGGGTGCAACCAGTTGGGGTGAGTAGAACGGATTTTGCAGATGACTATAGGACATGGCATATTGTTGAAAAGGTATTTTTTTAACATTCAATGTGACAAACCCGTTTCTGGGAAATTGGCGGTTAAAATTTCAAACATTTTAAGTTTGGCAATAACTTTTGATGGAATAGTCCATTAAAATTTGGTTTGCAGCATTGTTTTTGGTGAACATAAATTTTTAACGATATGCAACTTGCCGCAATTTAGTTAATATGGCGGGGATATTTGTATGGTGGGGAGAACGCTTCTGTCCACACTGTTTACTGCCAGAACTGCCAACGACCCTCCCGCGTAACTGTGGTTAAATCCTAAAAGTAAGATTCAAAGAACAATCACTACCGTCTGTCTTTATATTTGTAACATGAGTTCTGAAATTAACTAGGGTACGAGTAAATCAGACGCTATCAAACGAATCTTGACACATAGTATTGGTTAAAATGCTGTACTGGAATTTTGTTTTAGGCTACTAGAACGCTGGCACCTATGAACCATGCGGCATCAGCAAAGGCTATTTTGACTTTGTTCAGTAGCAGTTGGTACTTGGTAGAGGCTTCACGCTACTTATTCTACTCAATTTACCTGTGGCATTTTTGTTCCCTTTTCTCTTTCTGTTCCTGTGGTTTTGCTTAGGTTTGGTTTCGTGTGATCAAATCATTTTTATCGTTAGCGGAGGTAAATACATCTTCTTATGTAGTGTTTTAGTAGGTTTAAAAAATTGTTAGCTTAAGTTGAGTTAAGCTATAAGATGATAAATTATTATGCTAATACATTGTAAATATTGCTATAAATTAGGGTTTTGTTAATAAATAAAAGTACGACTGTACATTATTAGTTAAAGTGTTTATAAGAAGCAACCGGATAGAGCACGAGCGACCTCTAACCGGTATAGTTAATTCATGGAAAAATTTACAAACTATGTTTTAAGTAGATTTACTAGCCAAAATGGGAAAATTGTTTCAATAGAAGCGTAGATCCATTAACAGCTTTAATGCTCCATATTGAAGCAAAAACGTTACACTCCTTGCTAAACAAAATATGTACAGTATTACGATTATTTGAGTTCTATGTTCTTATGAAAACCAGTTTTAATAAACGTAATTAATAATTTATTGTTTGGCAAAAGTACAATCTTTAGAGTTTATGTGAAGCAACCTTAATAGTTTAGTGCTTTTGTCGAAACAGATTTTTATTTAAGTACGTTAACCGGTTAAAACGTCGTTTACTCCGTGTTATAAACTGTGCCAAGTGGGTCCACGGCTGCTCCATCCGCGGCCTCTTAGTAAACTACATGGTCATAATATTTTCAGCCTCCCCTATGGCTGAATAACCAATTTAGGTACTAAAACCATAACAAGGTGAACTGATAGGCAAACAGTGTAATTTATCAAACAACACTAACATTGAATTTGTTTAGAAATATATTGGTAAATTTAATTACGAAAATTCTGTTTTTGAATCCGTAGTAGCACGGGACTGTCAACTAGTGATAGTATATAGTTGTACATGGCATGTAATACAGTAAATAATGAAATTAACAACGAAATTGTTCCAGCAATAAGGTTAAAGACAATAATAATGTATTAATTGAAGATGCGCAAATAGTAGGAGACAAATTTAATAAATACTAAACTAACATTGGTGATTCATTCCCATTTCTCGATAAAATAATCCAGATGAAACGAACTTCAGTAATGGCGATGATAATGCGACAGTGATACAAAGGAATTTGTATCAGTAACACCTGAAGTATAATTCAAGTTCAAAGCCTTCACACATAAAATATCTTATAGACACGATAAATGTTATAAAATATTGTATAATTATGTTAGCAAACCAGCATCAACACATATTCTTAATTCTTAAGCTTTCGCGTTCGGTGTCATCAATAATTTTAAGGCTTCCGGTTTACAATGCTACAAATACTGCTGAACGTTTCGACCTCGCTGTGGAGAGTCATCCTCAGTAGCTGGTTGACTGGCTGAGACTCAGCCACATATTTCTCGTTAGAATTCGCAGTTTTCATAATGATAATATGACCATTAAAAACAGTCTAGAATATATAGTGACGACGACTATGTATGCTAAAACCTTCAACAAGTGCGCTGACACAAAGAAATAATAACAATTCATATCGCAGCAACAGACAGCGTCTGACAATAACAGTGCATTGCAGCGGTCGTTTCGACGTGAAGCTTTCACTCCAGACCTACAAACAAAACATCGATTGACAGGCCACGAAAAAAGCGCATTATATGAATAACGAATTTGTATACAATAGTGTAGTTTGATCGATGCGCCAGCGGTAAGCACAACGGAGGTCAGTTGAGTAAATCAATGCCGTCGTGCCTCGGCCTCTGATTGGTGGACAGTGCTGCCTCCTCATTGGCTGCTGCTAATTGCCTTGTCACCGTGCTCCCCTCTCCTGCCACACGCTACCCATAATCCCTCGCTGTACTGCTCGATACAAGCGCGCTCCTCGCTACAGCTTTATCGTTACCAAACACAATGCAACTTGTGTTTCACTTGCGTTTGCTAAAGGATTTAGGTTTTAATCCGTAGGGAAACTGGCTGAAATATAGGGATATTTTTAGGTGTAGTTTTATATTTCGGGTTTGCGTTTTGTATCTGTAACCAGTTTCTTTGGGGCTTGATCCCTTTAAAAAATTTAGCAAGAAATTGTATTTTAGTAATTTCCGGAAGCTCACCCTGACCTAACCACTCACGCTGCGTCTTACCATCCATATTCACAAACCATTACTGTAAAATTTTTAACTATTGCAAGCATTTATATATTGGAAACAGTTTTAATCAAAAGAAAACTTGTTTTATTCTAATAACACCCAAACAACATAACTATTGCGAACATTTATGTCCAATTATAGGTAGTATTTCCGTAATGAATAATACTAATAATTGTCTGTATCTATATATTTGGAAATAAACTATGTAGCCTATATTGATTTAAGAAATTTTGAAGTGCATGAACATAATACAAGACTAGTAACACGTCCTTAATTTCATGGATAAAATGATGGAAATGGTTTTCCTTTTATTGTCCCATTTCCGTTTAAAATTGGAATTTCTTTAGCATAGTTTACGTAAATATTAAAACCAACAATTACAATAAACTCAAAATTATACAGGGTGTTCAACGAAAAAGAGGTGATGAAATGAAAGAAAACCATTTGGTTCCATAATTTTGTCCATGAGTTTATTTAGAGTACAACCTACATAGGTTCAAAATGAGTGAAGTACTCGGCCATAAAAATGTATAGTACGCTGTTTGAGCTTATAAAGATATGAAAGAAAAATAAATTAGATAAATTAAAAAGCAAACTTGTCCCAAAGGCATACGAGTATATTACTCTGTCGAAAAATCTTTTGAAGATAGAAAAAAAAAACCTTTTGAAGACTGCGGTGCAAGACGCTACCAGCAGGAGACCATATACAACGTGCCAAATCAAAACTGAAGGAAATATTTACTTTGATTTCTTTTTGTAGTATTAAATTAATAAATTTTCTAAAAGGTAGTCACAACGGAGTCACAGCAGTACGTGGTCATCTTTCAAATAAAACTAATTCCAAAGGGTCTGATAGGGTTGTAGAAATGAAATGTCTCAAGAAAGTGCTTTTATTTGCACCATTGTTTTATGGAAAACGGCCGGCTGATATTGGGCAAACTCAAATTCAAGCGCATTTTCATAAATTATATGGACCTGAAATAATTATTTCCCTTATGATAATATAATTATAGTTTCCAGTTATTTCTAGGTATATAGTTGATCAAACTGTTCCGTTTTTAGTTTCAACTAGTTGAGTCTTATTTAAGAAAAAGATACGGTCCGTCGAATGCTACCTCTTTAACTCTATAAGCGATAAAGTCGGTCGAAAAGCATTTTATTGGTTAAGGCAATCGAATGCTTTTTGTAAGTCGAGAAATACTCATTTAAAGTTGTTGTCTAAGGCAGTGATGGCGTTGGTAGTGAATTATACCATAACAAAATCACTAAGGCAAACCAAGTTGGCTGGCTAATATAAATATTTATATTAAGTTAAATCGAAATAAGATTATAATTAGTTTTTAGAGTCTAAAACCCATCCGTGGGGTACCCCCCCTCCCCCAATGGGGGACTTCCGGTGTAATTGTTAATCCGTTATAAGAAATAAGCTAGGATTCGCGATAACGCTTGTATCTAGCGTCGGCTATGTTCTCTTTCTATACGACCATTCACTAAATCACTATTTGAGATGCCGACCACTCTCATGAGTGTATTTCAAGGCAAATATGTGGTGAAGGCTGAGTGTGATGAGTGGTAGTAATGAGTTATGAGGTATAGTCTTGTTACAAACTAAGGCCGACTCTTCCTTAGAATAGGTCATTAATTAATAGCCCAATGACCAATGAAAATAGAAGGACCAACGACTTAACGTGACTTCCGAACCACGCAGGTGATGATTGTCTGATATGTCTAAACGATGGTGGGAGTTGATGCGGGTTTCATCAGATCATCACTGAGACTATCTGAGCCGCTTTAGACCTATATCATCCTCAAAACCTGACCTCCTTGAAGCTGGATTACAGGACCACGCCACCAGTCCCAGTCAATGCATGTGCTTCTTGTGTTAAGGTTTTCATCACCTCAAACTAGAAGTCAAAACGAATTAAAACCTAAAATATCCCATAATAAAGGCACAACAATACCTAAGTACGAGTACATCAGTGGTATTTTAAGTTTCCTCAAACACACAAATGTTTGATCGAAATCGTCATTGCTTGTGGTAGCGGCTAAACGTGCACGTGCTCGTATCTCGGGTGAGATGAGATGTTATCACGGTCGCGGAGGATGTGTAAGGTATTGATTGACACGTTTGCATGCGGGAGCGCGTGAGAGCACATAAGTAGACAACACTGAGCTCACATACCCTGCGTACACGCCACCCCAGCGTGTCAGCTATGCGGGTCTAGGAGGAGAACATTGCAGAGAAACTCTATAGAGTCCGTTAGTCTATGGTTGCAGCAGTACTTCATAGCGTGTATTGCATTGTTAGTGTTTTTAACATAACATAAAATTGAACCTAGAACGTAACATTTTCCATTGTATTTAACATTACGGACTTATTAATTTCGTTAATAGATCTAATAATACAAGAACAATGAGTAGTCTCAATAATAATATACCTACTGATTTATGCTAAAGATTTATGATACTACAATTTTAATATGTAAGAGTGAAAACCACTCCCAAAAGAGTGACTGAGAGTGGCTGGGTTTCAACACCCCAAAAGAGTGAAATTTCACTATTTCTGAGTGGTCTTCACTCCTTTGTTTTAAGAGTTATTCAATTCAATTAGTTTGATTCTGAATTATTTACATCATAACGGCCTCACCAAGTTAAAACTTGTCGGTGAGGTCCACTTTTAACATAGTTATGGAATGGAATGACACAGAATATAAGATGAGTACATCGATTCTTAATGGTAATATACTAACGTAAAACTAGCTATAACTAAGATCTAAGGCTTCCGGTTTACACCGCTGGTCTCAGCCAGTCAACAAGCTACTGAGGATGACTCTCCACAGCGAGGTGGAAACGTCTAGCAGTAATTGTATTTCAACTGTGACGCGGTGTAAACCGGAAGCCTTAGATCTTAGTGATGACACCGGCCGCGAAAGCCTAAGAGTTAAGATTAGCTATAACTAGTTACTACAAGACAATATAAGTGAGTCAGTTCGTTTAAAGCAAGCTTGCTTGCTAATTTGTTAACGCTCGAATTCCTACCGAAAATGATTTATATTCTGTGTAGCTGAAGGGCCAGACAGCCACCTAAAACATTCATATGTTTAGTTTCATATACATTACTACCAGCCCTATAGCGGGCACAGAGCACAGTCTCGTCAACAATCGCTACAGAGAGAGCCACAGTACAGTATCGATCACCTCCAGACTAGCACAGTTGGCAAGACAGGAGCTCCTCTCTCCGCGCTATTCAAATGCTCACTTAAGCAATCATACGGCATTGTCTCGCCCAAACACGAGACGTATGAATTTAATAGCGGCAACGTCTTCCAAGACGCTCATGAATACCCCCTCCTCCCCTCGCCACCGTGACAAAACCACCCTTTATGCATACGGATGTTTGGATCATCAGTCTCGGGACGGGATGGGGCTGTAAAAAAGTGGGCGTTTAAAAGAGGGCAGTTTGTTATCTGATGGAATCCTACGCTGATGATGCTGCAGTTTGTTTTGGGATTTAATCTTTGTTTGCTGCGTGTTATTGTTTCACTGAGCTGTAGAACGCTCGGGGACATCGACGTTTTTCTACTGCGTGTTTATCAACTACTGACCTACTGTGCTGTGAGATGCTTTAGTAACAGATTGCCGTTGTTCGATAACGTACCTCTGGCGGGTTGGTATCACAAGCATCTCTAGAGCTAACCACTCCGGTTGCGTAGGTTCGATCCCAGTTTTCACCACTGACAGTTTGTAAAGTGCAGACTATGCGGTAACGCTAGATAAAGGTCGCGGTTGAGTGGTAAAGAGGATTTCATTGTCCTAACCTCGCCTCGTTAAGCAAGACACACGTTATCTGTTACATCCTTTTTTATACGAATGGGCCGACGGACTCGCTTTTATATACAAGTTTCAAACACTAGTGTATCGGGGACAATTTGATTGTAGAAACCTCCTTCTTAATGTTATGAGGAGATCAGCAAAGCGTTTCAGCAAGTGAAGAGCTGAAACCATGACAACATAGGCGGCCTTCGATAGTGTCAACCATTGGAATATTAAATCACACAAATCGAACATATTTTGAACTTTCTATTTTTCTAAGAAAGATGTGGTTGAAAATTATAGTTATCAAAGTTTCCGAATAAGCACGTTACCAGTTATCGAGGTTTAACTATCAAAACTTCGAAATATTAAGGTAAAGAATATTTTCATACAATATTCGGAACTTGTTCAAGGTTAGGCCTAAACTTCAATTTATAAAGGTCACCATCAGTTAAATTCGACTGTTAGTACCAAATACAAGTTAAATTCAAACTGTTAAAGGTAATCTTTATCCAGTATCTTTGCATATCACAACTGTGTTTTGACTTATAGAACTGTGTCCTTTGATATACGAAAGTTTAAAATCAATACCTAATTGTCAAAGGTAAAATTGACTAATTGCGTTGAGTGTTATGAATATTCCGGTGATTTGGAACAATCGATTTACCAAGAAATAATAGAGGTTCTTCAATTACACACGGTAGCTCCAACTACAGCCTCATGTTGCTTGATACGTCGCTGAACACCTTGACTTTGGGAGGTCGCTGCTGACGAGACCACCGTGCAGGCGATGACGGCGCAGCTCTGGTCGACATGACGGACAGACAGACAGGTATATAGGTCCGTGGTCCTAACACAACACGCAGAGCTAACAAGGGCTTCTGGGCAGCCTCAGCCTCTCGTCATAATAATCACCGGTGTCGCAGGTGTCGCGGAATCCACCGTCCAAATATTCCTTGGAGGCGGCCGGATAGAGTGGTGTTTTGAGGAAATAGGGATTTTCGAAGGGAAGTTTTGCAAACCACGTTGTAGGAGGATTTACTAGAATGAGAGAGGTGATTCTCTAGAAGCATACAGTTATTAATGTAGCATTCCGTATAATATTAAAAATGTAAAACATCCTGTCCAAATAAAATATTTATTACGCAATTTAGAGGTCTATGTTCTTATAACAAAATAAAGTTTGAAATTGCGCGATGAAAAATTTATTGTTTAAAAGAGTACGAGTTTTAGAGTCTACATGCAGCAACCTCAATATCTCTATGTTTCCAGTAAAACATATTTCACATTTAAGAGTGCACAGTACCTGTTGGCTATTTGGTTTTTGTCCCTAAATAACAATGTAAAACAAACATTTTCTTGGGACACCTTATGCCTAAGTTTTATTCCATCTTTTGAAATATGTTTTATTTTAAAGATAACGATGTACTGCAATGACTTCTCTGGCAACTTTTTTTTAAAACTTTACTAGTAAAATCAATACATTCAAATGCAAAGATTCATTAATTTTTAATTTATGTCACGACCTTATAAATGAGAAAATTGAAATTCATCTCAGCGGAGCCACGAAAATATCTAATACACTTTAAACAAAGCTTATTTAATAACATCCGATGAAAACTGTATACAGAGTGTCCCATAAGTAAAGTGCCAGACTCTAGGAAAAGGTTATATAGATCAAAATAAAGAGAAAATCGAGAATAAAAATGTTTCCAAAAACGCTTAGTTAACTAGATATTCGCCGTTTTATATTTTTCACTAATTATCTATTATCTCGCACACCATTTGTCGGATTTGACTCAAACTTGTAAAATGTTTTATTTTTAGGGCTCAAGATGACCATTAAAAATAAATATTCAAGAAAATTAAGAGTTTTGTTAAAAAAAGCATCTCACATCCTATAAAGGAATCCTATATTTTCTAAATTTCATGTATACCTCAAACAATAAATTATAAGCGTAAATTTAAACAAAAATGTTATACTTTGAAAGTCCTCGTTTTGAATAAAATGTTACAATATTATTTTTGATATTTAAAATTAGTTTTCATTACTATTTCTAGTAGGGGGTCCATACCTTCTGCCTTCGGTTTTTATCTAACCTTAAAACATGGCATTTAACACATTTAACTACCCGGTAAATAAAACTCACCCTCTCGACACACAGAATAAAATAAACTCAAATTTATAAATAAATACAAATTCCTTATTCCCAAAGTCGTTATACATTAGCAAACGACTCATTACGAATCCACCTTGAACCCCCTTGCCCCCTCCCAGCACAGATGCCCCGTGTTGTCGGGTTTTGTGCGCCCAATTTCACAGCTGACTTGAGCAGAAGCAGCCCCTGTCAGCGGCAACCCCTCACCTCATCAACCCCTGGTTAACCCACAACAACATCCCTTCACATCTTTCATCTCCTTCCGCATAATCGACTCTCTCTCAGTGATCACTTCTTAATTAGACGACCAAAGTGATTTATATCTTCGCTGTGTTTGGCTTCGGTGTTTGAATAGGGTTGCGGATGGACGTTTTGAGTTGATTAATTAGTTGTTCAATTTAGTTGGTGGATCGGTTATTGATTGGATTTGGGCTTGGTGAGATTTTAGTTGTATTTATGTAAAATGGCTGAAGGTTTGAATACACTAATTATTAGGATGATAAATAAAAAGCCTAAATTGGTATTCACTACAGACCTCGGGCAAGTGAAGCTGGCAAAAATATTCAAAATAGATTTAGAACATTCTGTCTTTTTATTCATCAGAAGTATTTACATTCATTTGAACTTCATGTAGGTAACATATATAGGCATGATTAAGGGCCAAGCTATTTGTTAGGAAATTACGTGGAAGCGTTACACCATTTATTCTCAATAATTGTTAAACCAAAAATATTCTTGGTAGTTCCATGTGTCGTAGGCAATATAAAGTTTGTATTTCTGTTTTAAGGTTATAGAATGTACCCTCGGCTATGGCAAAAGAAGTAATGTGCTCGTTTGCTTTTTTGTCAGGCCTCGAATTTCACCGCATAATAGCCATTTACAGTTAATTTCCTCGTCCTTAGGCTTCGCTATTTCATCCAAACTCACAGTTAATTATCCTTAAATCTTTTCTTCAGCCTCAGAGCCTCCTTACATATAGCTGCCATTCACTAAATCGCTATTTAAGATGCCGACCACTCTCATGAGGGTATTTTAAGGCAAATATGTGGTGGAGGATGAGTGTGATGAGTGGTAGTCATGAGTTATGAGGTGTAGTCTTGTTACAAACTAAGGCCGACTCTTCCTTAGAATGGGTTAGCCCAATGACCAATGGAAATTAAGGACCAACGGCTTAACGTGACTTCCGAACCACGCAGGTGATGGTCTGATATGTCTAAACGATGGTAGGAGGCGATGCGGGTATCATCAGATGATCACTGAGACTATCTGAGCCGCTTTAGACCTATATCATCCTCAAAACCTTTCATTCGAAGTCTTTATTGCTTGACCTTCGGCATCGTCACCCCCTAAAACTACAAATCCCTCTGCCTTCAGCCTTGGTTCACTAGCGGTTGTTGTTAAATACTCTGGTATATCAGTTCTTTAAATATTTGATGAAAATGTAGTTGGAAACAGACTTGTCAACAGTGTGTTTGTTTCAGTTTCAAGACTGATGGGCAGCAGCTCGGCGGGGATGAACATGACTAACATGTCTGCCCTGTCTGCGTGCAGTGTGTCAGAAGCTAAGCCCATGCAGTTCCCACTCACACAGAGGAGAAAACGAAGAGTCCTATTCACACAAGCACAGGTAAACACAACCACACTAGTGAGACTAATCAAATCCATATTCTAGACGTCAACAATTGTGACATTTCTGAATAGTGAAAAAGGTGTAGCCTATATACGAAATTTTAAAAAGTAGCCGACGTTATGGCTACAGCTGAACATATAGTGCAATTCATATTGGAAAAAAATGACGACATTTTATCGTTGGTTTATATCGCCGTTGAGAAATATTTATTTTTAAGATTCTTTCTGAATCGATCTTCCTATTTTCCAACTCTTTCCAGTGTTTATTTTTTTTTGGGAAGTTTCTTAATAAATATATCCCCTGTACAATCACGGTACAAGGTATTTGAGTCGTACCCAGGGCTTAACTAGTGAACCCACGCGTTCAATCTAATGTCTTGACATAATTATTTGCTCAGACGATGCCAGAAAAAATTCAAGGTTGAAACCCGTTAAACGTTGCCATTTCTTTTAAATTCCCAGTTATAATTGGTTAATTAATACATCCTTCACTTGCTATTAACCATTCGAAACAAATCTATTTATACCCATGAAATGTACGATTTTCATGTTCATGTTGATAATATTTATCTTTCCAACATCAAGCAACCCGTTTTGTTCTCGCAAATTGAAAAAATATCTACAAGCAGAATGATAGAGTTGTTATTATACGAATGTAGAGCAAACCTTTCTTTCGACATGTGAAAGAAGAAGAGCGCTGGCACAGAAAATAGAGACTCCTTACTCTGTGTGCAGCGGCAGTGCAAAGAGGAAGCGGAGAAAACGTTCCGCCATAGAGGAAGACGCTGACTTGAGGCCAGTTACATACTGTAACCACGCCGAAGCACAGGTGTTGTCAATGCAGTCTGAACTTGCGGTTATTTAAACTACAAACTGGTTCTCGTCTGTTTAAATTAGCAAAGAGGACCATCATGCTGAGTCAACAGCTCTAACACGATTTCTTTTGCAATACGGATTACTCGGTATGGTCGTTGGTCTCATCTTTAAGAGGATCAAAAAGTTCTAATGGGATTTGAATAAAGAATCAACCTGCGTAGGGCAAAGAGAAAGATTTCAGATAATTTCCAGATCGGAAAGTGGTCTTTTCAAAAGTATTTTAACCAATTTCTTATCGTCATTTTCAATGACAAATTTTTTAACATTTTGCAATAATTCCCAAAGGATGTCCTGTACTCCTGTAAGAACAACACAGAACCTTTTTGGTTTCTAATTAATACTTTTCTCATCCCGTGAACCTAGGTCATCCCAACCTTACGGGGGTTTCTACTAAACCAACTGTGATCTTTCATGCAAAACCTTTTAACCATTGCTTCTTTGTTGATTTTACACGAAGCAGACGACAGTGGGCACCAGCTGTTCGTGTTTTAGCAGAGCGATGTATGTTCTGCACAGCCCATTACAGTAGGCAAACACGGCAAAAGTGACAAAGGGTTCTGTTGCTCAAACATTTAGCAAGGGTGTGAAAATGACAGGCGAGTGTCACACGCTTCAGGAGGGGACGTGCAGAACACTGTACAGTGCATCTCACGGTTAGTTGTTCTTGGACACTTCCCGTGTGCGATTCAGGAGTGTTCAAGTGAAAAGAAAGAGGGAATCATCCTTTGGACTGCAGGAATTATCGTATAGTACCACAAAACCGAGTCTCGGCAATTGCTCTTGCTCTCAAATAATATTGAAATACATGCCATTCTAGCCCTTTTGTCTAAAGTCGGTTAAAGGCAGCCTCTAATCTGCCTACCAACTACCATCAAACTCTCTAGAAGTTCAATTTTTTGCTAAAACCTTGAGTTTATTTTGAATAACGATGAATTATAATTTCTTTAGCAATTCTTTCACACGTCCATAAATCATAACTTCTTCCAAAACCACATCATAACTAGGTACCAAAATTAGATTAGATATTGACATGTCCAACTTAAGGAGAGAAAGAAGATAAAGGAATATCTCGAGGGTCCATTCTTACAATATTTATTATCTGTGATAAGATCTCTAATCAACGATCAACGAGAAATCCTGCAGAGAGCCAACTTTCGCTGGTCTGGCTCAGAACCATCTGATACAATCAGAAGGATCGTATAAATGTTACATATGATTTACCATGTCCGTTGAAATACTGAAGTATTCATGATTTCGCTGTGGAAGACCCGAGAAATGAAACGTCTTTTTCGTAATAGATAAACTTACTAATAAGGTTATTTGCTGTATAGAGTTTCCAAAGCAAGTTTTCTTCTTTTGGTGTATCAGGAACTGATTTACTGTCTTAGGTTTTACCTGTATGGCTTTTCAATTGTTTAACAATCTAGCCTGTACAGGGTTTTACACCTTTCTGTTGTTGCTTCTGATGTAATAGGTACGATCATGGTTTGTTCGGTCGTTTGAACACTGTGTAGTCAGAGTTAGTCATCTCTTATACATTTCAAATGAGCATTTTAACAAGCAAACAAATCGAAAAGAGTGTTCTTATATTTACTTTAAAATTAGTCACCGTATAGGAAAATGTATAAGTTGAGACAAAACGAGAAGTTTTCACTTAAACTGTTTGTTAAATATGCTAGTTATAATGACTCATTACCTAGTGACGTAGGTATCAAAAGCAAAGTTTATCTTGTTTAACGAGGCGAGGCTAGGACTAAAAAGTCCTCCCTAGCACTCGACCTCGACCTCTACCTAGCGTTATAAATGTAAGTGGTGATTGTTGCAGGTGTACGAGTTGGAGAGGAGGTTCAAGCAGCAGAAGTACCTGAGTGCGCCGGAGAGAGAACACCTCGCCAGCCTCATCCACCTCACCCCCACACAAGTATGTGTATATACTGTACTGTATCTACTGTATCATTCTACACAGTGTTTCATGTAAAACCTTACACACCGGTGAGACGCACAGTTGAAGTTTGCTGGCAGTTCTAAGTGTTTAGTGATCATCGGCAATCCTCAACCATGGCGCGGGGTGTAGAAAACCACAAACTCGGTGTGTTGTAGACGTGACGAAAGTCTTGGGATGTTTGTCTGCATCCGTGACTAAGTAGGTAGAGTCACGGTTAGCAAGGTCACGGGTTCGATTCCCAACGTAAGCAAATGGGTGTGTGACCACTTTCCCAAAGAGCTGTTTGTGATGCCCCCAAATCCTAGGTTAAGTCACTAAGTGAAAATGTTGACGTATTCACTAAAAAGTAAAAAATTGACTTATAGGTCAAAAGACTTGATATTTTAAGATTTATTCATTATTATTGTTCAATTGTTGTGTTTTGGTTTTTTAAAACGGTGTTTTTCACGGTACGTTGTCAATGTCGATCCTACGGATAGCTTTAGGATAATACAAATATTTATTTGTGTTGTGTTTTAAAATAGATTGAAAGTGCAGGTATCTTAAACCGTAATTCGAATACATACCCTGCATAGCTCTTAGTTGAAATTCGTCGTTTTACTGAATATTTCAAGACGCTTTGTAAACACGACGATGGCCAATCGACGATTTTTTTCATGATG
The DNA here is from genome assembly GCA_018831715.1 of Matsumurasca onukii. Taxonomy (NCBI): domain Eukaryota; kingdom Metazoa; phylum Arthropoda; class Insecta; order Hemiptera; family Cicadellidae; genus Matsumurasca; species Matsumurasca onukii. The sequence goes on along the minus strand of CM032058.1, from coordinate 5,389,757 downwards.
GCCAATCCCCGTGGTTCGGATGTCGTGTAAATCGTTGATCCATCCCATTGCTCGTTGGGCTGTTGATCAACAACTCAATTTGAGGAACACCCGGCCCTATAGTTTGTGCAAGTATAACCCACCAAAACGCTCATCAGACTCACCATTCATCCCACATTCACCTTAAAATACTCTTTAAAAGTGGTCGGTGTCTCAAGTCAAACCGAAACTATCAAACTCACAACCGATCGTTTCTAACGATCAGCTGCATCGTTGGATCGGTTCCCACCGGCAGTGTGTTGCAATGTGTACTCGGCCCTGGTCTACAAACTCTCTCTCTCTCTCTCCACTGCCCACTCTCTGCTAATATTGACCAACTCCGCTCCTGAACCAATTACTCGGGCCAACTTCATGAATATTGCCAACCCTGCGCGGCCATCTCACAGATCAGACAAGCTGGGGAGTTATTTGTGGAATCTGGAGAATGTTTGTGCCAGTCGTGGGCGTTGTTAGGTTGAAAGGTGGGGTGGCGCCAGTAAATGTTGGAGTAGGAATGGAATTTAGTTCAAGAATTTGCTTACATTTCAACTACTTTACAGTACTACTTTGACATGTGGCACTAAAAAAAGATGGCTAACGGGTTCATATTATAGCTTACGAATTGTCCTACCTCCGATTAAGGAGAACATTTTAGGCAATTGGGACTCACGGCCTCGTTTGTACTAGTTTTTATATTTACATCGCCATTTATTTTAAATTTCAAAATTCAGTTCGGAATTTGTAGAAACTGAAAGTGGTTACGATTGATTATCGGAACCCTTTATGACTGTTAAAAATATACCAACCTTGGCTAACCTCTTGAACCTCACACAGGCCTGACATTACAAGTTTTGCGGTCCTGGAACTATCTTTTAAAATTACCAAAAGTTAAATATTTTATTTTTGTAACGAAGTTTGTTGCGTCTTCAAGCGTTAATACATACAGTATTTTATTTATGTACTAAGCAATATGATACAGTATTGTTAGTTTTATAATAAAGTCTCCTAAGCACTTGTTGAAATGTACAATCAAACACAATTCACAGGCAAATAATCGTCTCGCACGCCATTACACCCTCATCATACATGCCAACCCCTACAATCATGCTCTAGACCCAGAGTGGTGTAAGGGTGCACTGAAAGCTTCTTAAGCAATTGCTGGTAGCTGCGTGTCGGGCCGCTAACAATGGCCGCCGGGGGGAATATTAGAAACAAATAGCGGTGATTGAAGCACTGCTGTTTAAAGCCTCATTGTTTCCTTCTGTCGCAGATGGCGCGGTTCTTGGTTTAACTTTTGGCTTTGTGCCGGCTTTTGTGGGCTTAAAAAGCCTTTGAGAGGCGCACAAAGCGTCAGTCTAGTGGTTTGACGTGGTCCCAGAACCACCACAGAGGAAGCGAGATAATGCTCTGCATAGAGGAAGGAACAGAGGAACGTGCTGCACTGCTCTGTGGAATAAATGCTTTTGTGTAAACACTATTACGCCGGTTTAATTTCCCGTGCATCGTTTGCTCTAGAGTGCAGCGTAATTCGCTAAGCGAGTTATGCTTGCTTGTTGACTTTTCAAAAGATGACGAAAACTATAAACGTAATTTTTATCGGCACTATGCTCTATTGTTTAACTACGTGCACAATGAACTTCAACGCACCATTTACCTACCTAACACGCATAGACTTATACGTTTTCCTTTTTAGTTACCATCATTATAAACTGCTCTCTATAAATAATTGTCAAACCATTTTGATACGCGGTTTGAGCCAAAAGAGAATATCACAACCTGTTAGCAGAGAAATTCTCTTAGATCAAGGACACTCACGAAATAAATCCTTGGTTACTAAAGTGATCGAATAAAACGTAAAAATTAAGATAAATTAAAGTTGAGACAGGAAGGCTATTATTTTGTCGCCTGCTAAATGCCAAAAATATGTACCATTATCTGTGTTGCCATTATACCTAGTTTGTTTGTAATTATTTATTCTAACAACCACTTGCCTTTCCTCTGAACCCACTCTTCCTTACATCATTCATAATCTTAAGCTCTTGAACTGTAAGGACTTCAAGCGTATATTTAAGAGTGTACATCTTTGATTTAGTATCTTAACAACACCAATTAATGTATACAACACCAGAAACCAATCGATTCGGCCATCCTACCTCAGACTTCAGATTTGTGACAGGCTTCCTATGGAAGCTGGTAGGCAATTGCATAACAAACTACCCACCAACACTAAAGATATAAATTCAAAACAACTTAAAACAAAAATTAAAAATTACTTGCTTCAATATTCGTGTTATAAATTACGAGAGTATCTGGACAGCAAAATTATTGTTTGGTTTCATACCAATTTGTACAGCTTTAGTCAATGTAAAGCCTTATTTCTATTTGAGCCTTACCAGTGGTATTAGAGGTTTTGAATGTTACGTTTTAATTTTAATGTAAAACCAATTTTATTGTACAATTTGACAATAAACAGTTATTATTATCTTGTAATTTTTTTGCGGATCTGTGTAGATCTTTGCTTCCAATAATTAATTACAACTTTTAAACCCAATTGATACTGTCATAAAATCATCTCCGATAGTTCCTTCCAATTTACACAATTGATTAACGTTTTTATTTTCTCAAACATGGGTGCGAAATTATGTATTTGTATCTCACCACAATTTAAATTTCAATTGGGTTCAATCAAAGTTGTTTTCGTTAATGACAAATAAATTAATAAATCTTGACAATCAGCGATGAAAAAAATAGGCTAAGGAGCCATTAAAATCAACCACACGTCCATCAACGATTCGTCCTCAAGGAATGGAAACCCCTTGCGAGCGGAAGGCGGGAATGGTTGCTATCGATACTCGCACATATCGATTGTTCCAGCTCGACTGTGTGGGTCTGTGTGTTCAGGCCTATGTTTGCTCTCAGCTCGCTATGTTTACCTCAACGTGATTAGTCACCAGAATAATTCATGGCTGATGACTCTTCAACATTCCATGTCCTTTGCTCTCTCTGCGCAGCTGTGTTTCTTTGCCGGTTTCGCAATCTGTTTTGGTCGCCGAGAAATGGTGCCTTGTTGAATTTGACGGAAGGTTCGAGTCATTTTGTAAACAGTTTAAATTTTCAGGTCCTAAAGCTTAGAGGTCGAGTTGCGAGGTTAACAGTTTATCTTTTAATTTTCACAGTGCTGAGCAGTTTGAGAGTGCGTATTGTTTTAACACGTTTCTTTTATATAAATCCTCCTCGAAACTATAAAAATATACCTATTTAACTCCGAAGTTTACGGCGAATTTGCTGACGACATTTTCAAAAGGCTGCTCAAATTGATACAGAGAACATACTACGGAATAAACAACCCAAAAGGACAATGAGTTTAACGAATGCCTACATCTATATGATGATCACATTACACCTTTCTCTGAACAGCTGTCCATATTCAAAATATAACCTCTCGAAATCTGTCTCTCTCCATATTTAGTCACCAAATAACACCTTTACATCAAACTGGTGGTCACTAAGGGGAAAATTTGGAAGCCACTATTAACCTCGTTTATAAGCGTATTGGCCGCTAAGACTACTGGCGTCTACTAATGGCCGCCAGAACTGGACGCCACTACTGGCCCTGTGCACAACAACCTAAAAGGACAATAAGTTTAACGAATCCATAATTATGATGATCACATTTATTCCTTTCTTTGAACAGCTGTCCATATTCAAAATATAACCTTTCTAAGATAATTATATTGTATTAACTCTAATATACACCATCGTCAGGCTAAACATGCCTTCTTACCATTCTGACGAATTTACTTGTATGCCTCAAATAAGTTCTCGTAACATTTGTCACTCTTCTTTTGCCGATTTTTCAGCATAGAGACTGTAAACTTCTAACTTCACCACGTAAATAAAGACTTTTTCTCATTTCATCCCGTAATGAATTAACAGCCACATTTGTAATGTAAAGACTAAAGATTTACACAAAGCTACAAAGGACGAAGCGCTGGAACTGTTGATGTCAAAGCACTGTTGTGACGTAATAGATTCATTACAGTGGAATCAATGGTGCTTTGAGAGAGTGGAACTGGCCTTCATTCCACTTTGGGTTTTATACATATTCTGTGGTAAGTACTCTTCAAGACGAGGAGTCGAGGGCTTGGCCGAGCCACCAAACAACATCAAAGAACACCTTTCCTCTCTCCCCTCTCTCGTAATCTTCCATCACACGTGCACACTTTCAGGTGCATTTTGATGGTTCGACATTTTCACAAGGAACCCCTCTCCATTTTAGGTTTCTGAAGAAGATTAAACAAATTAAATTTAACACAATACTGTACATGATTTGGAATTGCAGTTTTTCCGGAATTAAATTCTACGGGGGAAGCATCGTTTGTAATTATGACCGAGAAAACAAAAACGGTGGACTGAAAATGTTTTGGAAGTCACCGATGACAACCACCCTTCAAATATTGTTTAACTACAATTTGGAAAATCAACTAATTTTTTTATTTTATGAGCAAGCATAAGGGTCTATGCAGAGAGGGCTTCTAGATTGTAATTTTTGTGTGTAATTTAAGAAACCTTATGGTACAGTATTTAATCTAGATTTAATGGCACCGAGTTTATCAATGTTTTTTTTTTAAAAGGTTCGTTCATTTTGGTGGTTGTTTAATTATTGACTTCCCGTGCGAACTGCGAAGTATGAGGTTAACGAACACGTTCTTCTGTTGTTGTTTGTCCTGTCCATTCAAAAAATGTTATCTTTTGTTCAGTTTTTATTGTTATATATGAACAAACATTGTTAACTCTATTGTGTTACATCTTTTCGATCGGACTTAAGCTTATAAAAAGTAAATCCTCTCATAATAAAAGTGAATTCCTGTACTAATCGTGTATTTTCAACCATTTCTATGTCCAATTTCGACCTTTATCTAAACTCTAAGTCACTTGGTCCTTTGTCAAACTAAAACACTTGCTGCAGTTTGCTTACACAATAACACCGAACTTTTACAACGTTTACTCTAATTCTCGACCTGTACAAAGGATATTCCAGCACTTGGGACACAAGGAAACAAAGAGTCTCTTATTAGATGGAAGGTAGAACTGGGTAGTAGCCACCAGCTATATACGACTGTAGAGTCAACAAACCCCCCTCCTCCTCCCCCCTCACTGCAGCAGCCTGGTTGAGAGCTTTCATCGCAGATAAAAGAATTGCGTGTTTGCTTTCACAGAGTATCACTTATCTCTTCCCTTCGAGACATCCGTCATCAGAGAACCCCCGACACGCAGCTAGCTACCAGCGCTGACGTCATATGTTGCGAAGTTGGTGTCGATATAGATAACAGGTGAAACGAAGCCACAATAACAACTACTGAATAAAATGGTGGATTTCCCTGACTTTCCCAGGTGCTCCGGCTATGAGGTGCCCGAGTGATGTGTTCCGGAAACGAAGAACAAAAAGTCGGGGTTTTCTAGACGGACATACGGGTTTTGTAGTAGTAAATCAAATCGTTTACCAAATTTCACTTCGAATGTGTTAGGCTGACAATGTCATCTTGGGTACGAGAACAAAATGTATAATTCTGATAAAAGTAAAGTTAAGTTTGTCTTGTTTGACAAGACGGAGCTAGGACGACAAGGTCCTCTCTACCACTCAATTTCGACCTTTACCTAGCATTACCGTAAAGTCACTTCACAAATAATTATTTGTGGTGATTGGGGGAATCGAACCCGTGCCACGGGAGTGATGATTTACGAAGTCACCGCCGGTATTAATCCGCCACGAATCCGCTGTTTTGTTACCCGCCCAATCCTAGGGCTCAACCAGACCTATACAAAGTATAATACAGTAACCCTAAATTTGACATTTTTCATTTCTAAAAGTACTCTTAACTACATATTACAGGTAAGAAGCAAAACTGAGTATTTTGGAAACGTATATCGTATAAAATAGAAACCATTTTTACATAACAGATTAGTATGGTATTTTGATATACGGAGTGTTTAAAAAAAGCTTAGAAAATACATTAAATACAACATTTCAGTGACCGATATACTTGGTTTTTATTTGTTGCTAAAATTTATAGATGTTCAAAGTTATGACCATTGACGTTTATACAATCATTTAACACATCGATCTGGCTCAGATTAGCAAACTGACTTACATAGTCCAAAGTGGTGTCATTGATAGAATCGGTAATCAAAAGACAACGGAACTTCCGTCACGTTTTATTATAAATTTAGCTATACTGTTGAACAACATATGTTTTAAATTAAGAAAAGATGTAATTTCAAAAGATATAGGTTTCATTTTTAATAAGCTATATTAAATATTAACGGATGGATAGATTTTTTAGACAATCTGCAAATAAATTGTTTTTACCTAGGATGATTCAATTTCAGTTATGTGAAATAGACTAAACTCATAAAACTAAGTAAACTTACATGTGTCCAGCGATGCATGCAAATTATTTACCCACGCGTTTCGAGAATATTCTCATCTTCGTGAACATAAACCATGAAGATGAGAATATTCTCGAAACGCGTCAGCAAATAATTTCAACTACTTCGGATGCATCGCTGGACAAATGTAGGTTCACCAGAAACCAATTACAATCATCATAAAACTAAGAACATGCTCGTTAAACTCGAGTCGATCGACCAATTACGAATTCAGCGTGTAAACAATGTTGCCAAACATCTCGACAAGATGGCTCCCGCGGGGCGCCCTTCCATGCAATATTCAGCCTCCGGTAATCACCCGTGGAATCGCAGCTGAGGAACAAAAAGGTTTATGGAACAATCGGTGAGCGGAAGACGGCAGAGAGGGGAGCTCAAACTCGTTATACCTACCCTCATTGTTAACATTGTGACACGTTAAAGCGATCACTTACACGAGCTGTCAATCAAGCTTGCATTGTCTTTGTACTGAGCGTGTAGTGGTGCAGCAGCCAGCGCGCAGGGTACAAGGTAAAGGTAAAGTTTGTCTTGGTGAAGTTAGGACTACAAAGTCCTCTCTACCACTCAACCTCGACCTTTACCTAGCGTCACCGTATAGTCACATTACAAATTGTAAGTGATGACAGCGAGGATTGAACCCGCGCCACCGGAGTGGTGAGCTCCGGAGTCGCGCGCGATACCAATCCGCCACGGCTCCGCAAAACGGGTAGTCTCGTAGTTCGTAGTGTTTGCACTCGTGCTATGATAACGTGCCCCTTTAATTGTTGCCGAAAACCATCCACGGCGACCAGCCCTGTTAAGAGCCCTATAACCATAAATCTGACGTTTTTAATTTAGTTTCGTTCCTAAAGTAACTACCAACTTCTCTTAAAGAAAATTATTACTCATAACTAAATCCGTGGATTTAAGTCTGCGCAAAAAATCAGTTATTACTATTATTTTTATTGCCTATCTAAATGTAAACAGTAGTTTTTACATAGAACAAAGAAGAAATCTCTATCCCTCTTGCTTTCAAAATAATCAATTTTGAAATGATAAGATACATAGGATACCAAGTCAAAGGTTTTGTCGAATTTCTTTACCTATTCTGGAGTTTTAAGCGAAACTAAATATAATTTCTCTCATGACTTTTTTAGTTGAATATTGCAATAATTCGTTCTGAAGCGCTAAAATACTGCGCGGTATCCGAAGCTGAAATTGACAACCAAATGGTACAGTCTTTATTTACACAGTGTGATAAAGCGTTTGGCTAGAGCGAGCGTGGTTCCAATTCTTGGGTATCACTTGGGCCTATAACATGGAGTAAAAGCTGTTTAAGACGTCTTGAACTTGTGAATTAGGAATTTAACTTGGGGAAAACTGGCAAACGATTTTTTTAGTAGGTTAGTGCACTAAAATGCGGAAAACTTTCTCTGGAAGTATAGAACTATCGACGCTTCATTCGTAAACAATAAAACTTGTACTTTCTTCAAAATTAATTTTAACTCAAAAATTTAAAACTTGATCTATTTTTAAGAACACAAAACTCAAAAGATAAATACACATCCCATGATAAATACCTATCTTGTTAAATTAGGGACTTAGCTTCCTCTCCAAGAATTTTATTTTCCAATTAACCTTTTTCTTAACAGTTCACCACACAAAATCCCTAAAAACAGTGGACCCCCTTGCAAACCCCAAACTGAAACTCCTGACGTAGGCCTAGACTGATCTCGCAGCCAGCGTGAGTGCAGAGTCTACGGACCACAACTCGGAGCCCTGTGCGCGTATAATCTCTCATCTACGGCTTTGTGGTTCAAGTGGCGGACAAAGCGGCAGATGTGTCGCGGCCACCGCTCGTCCCTCCCTGTTTTCATAGCTGACGCCCCCGAATTACCGACCCTGTAATTTACCGAGGGTGAGCCGGCCGATTCGCTACTGGAGGTGGTGACGGAAGGATCATCCGGGTGATGAGTGTTTCCTTGTATGTACTGGAGAGTTCGGTACAGTTTGGCTTGATATTTTAATTCTCAAACCATCTCTAAATCACTATTTGAGATGCCGACCACTCTTATGAGGGTATTTTAAGCCAGATATGTGGTGAGGGATGAGTGAGATGAGTGTTAGTAATGAGTTATGAGGTGTAGTCTTGTTACAAACTAAGGCCGACTCTTCTTTAGAATGGGTCATTAATTAATAGCCCAATGACCAATGGAATTACAAGGACCAACGGATTAACGTGACTTCCGAACCGGCACGCATTTGATGGTCTGATATGTCTAAACGTTGGTGGGAGTTGATGCGGGTATCATAAGATGATCACTATCTGAGCCACTTTAGACCTATATCATCCTCAAAACCTGACCTCCATGAAGCTGAATTACAGGGCCACGCCACGAGTCCCAGTCACTAGTTATTCAAAGGAATATTTTTATTACAATAATTACGGGTCTAGTGCGCAGTACAGTCCATGGCCTCATTGAGATTACGTCAAGTCAGAACAACTTTCTTCGGATACATTTTTTTAAGAACTTTTAAGATGTTTATAGAGTGAACTTTACTAACGGATTTCCATGAAATAGGGCAATTCCATCGCCTTATAGATTACCATGTCGCAGAACACAACGGGTTTCAATTATGAGCTTCTCAACACCTCATGAGTCAAAAATGGCAACAAATTATACTGTATTTAAATGAAATGAAAAAGTCTTTATTTACGGGTGGCGAGGTTAGGACTTTAATCTCATCATTTGAATACACCGGACACTGTTTCATTGGATTTTATTAATTTATGATAATCATATAAGTACGGTGTCATACACGTTTATAACAATTATAATTTAAATAATAAATATTGCTTTTATTTCATGAGGCATTTTGGGAAAACGCTCCCACAAAAAAAATAAATGCGGTGTAAATTATGATCCAGAAATTTTGCTAAGGTTCACGATGCTAGGATCTAAAACTTTAAAAATTTTCTTAGAATGCTAAGAATGTTTCTTAAAAGTAAGAATATTTCTTTTTACCGTTTATAAAACCACGCCATACGACCAAAGTTGAAAAAATCATCATGTGTAAACCATGTTCAGATTGTGTGTATCTAATTTGTTTAGATATTTAAACAAAAGGTTTAAAAAATTGTCAACAAGACACAGTTTATTCCCTTTAAAACCTTTTCGAAGTGCTAAATAAATTATAGTCGCAAGGTATTATAAGACATACATTTTGTTCTTATGGGCCAGAAACATTCGTTTACTACATTATTTTCTAGATCCTTGGCAACTTTTTCAGCCCTCTGGATTCGAGTTAAACATTAATATGATGTGGCCGAGTTACAGAAAACAGCTGTAATGCAAGTAATCTCTCCAGCAGTAAGTGATTAATTAATTTGTTTTGTCTGTTTCAGGTCAAAATATGGTTCCAGAACCACAGGTACAAATGCAAGAGACAAGCGAAAGAGAAAGCGATGGCGGAGCAGAACGCTCAGAACCAGGTATGGGGCAGCACAGCTTCTGAACTAGTTTATAAATGATTAGTTGATGTATCTGTGACTGTAGGGTTGAAATCAGAGTTTGATTAAACTAGAATTGTCTGGCGCATTTGTAAGTTAAAGATAGCAGTGACGCTACGTCCATCCGGATAAAACTTTGTGTAATTGAGTACTACTAACTCCAAAATTTACTGTCATTGCTTTTTATTAGTTTTATTACATAGCGGATCCGTGGCGGATTGGTACCGCACGCGACTCCGGAGCTCATCACTCTGGCGGCGCGGGTTCGATCACCGCACTTACTTTTTGTAATGTGACTATATACAGTGACGTTAGATAAAGGTCGAGGTTGAGTGGTAGAGAGGACTTTGTAGTCCTAACCGCCCCGTTAAACAAAACAAACTTTACCTTTATTCTTTTACATAGGCGGGTGCGTCTCAGATAAATGTAGTTTAGCGTCGTAGCAAAACGACGAGATTCCGAGCCAATACGAACAACGGAACCTCAGGTCATATTTTTACGCGTGTTTTTCGATGGTTTAAGATCGGGTGATTTTGTGTAATGACTATTTACATTTCTTTTAATTTGTACGGGATGTGGACGAATATGTAGGACATTAGGTTGTTTCGTACCATATTTTATGTATGTTTAAGGAATCTTTAAATACGATGTTTTATGTTTTGTATAAAGATGTTCAAAAAATTAAATGTATTTCAAACAAATATCAATTGTTGAAAAAAACGTTATAAAATTTAATGTAACACTAGTTTTAATTGCAGCGCTTTAAGAATTGTAGTTTCTTGTATGTGTATCGTTACTTTTTTCTGCCGATTGCGCCACCAAACTGTTGATATACGGTTATTATTGGTTTGATATTTTTTGTTGACAATGGGAGACTTTCTGAGTTTGAAATATTATTTTGGCGTTTTTATCGTTTGTGTTCAAGAAGAACACGACCTTATAGGATCTGCAATCTGAACAGTTTCCAAGTGAAACTCGCCTAAAATATCACACAAATTGTTAGACAATGAGCTAGCCTAAAGTAATCAGCGTTATATAGGCTATTTTTTTCTTGAAGCCGGGATCCCGACACGTCATGTTGTTCTTGATCACCAACGACGGATAACGTCCGCAGTAACATTACAAACTATTATGCTACTTATGCTCCAGTGTGTATGTGTGTTACAGGCGGCCAGCTCACCGAGGAGGGTAGCAGTGCCCGTGCTGGTGAAGGACGGCAAGCCATGCTCAGGCGGCTCAGAGCCCCCCATGTCTCGTGCTCAGCAGTCTCACTGTCCCCCGGGCACCAGAGTGTGCCTCAGCACCAGCAGAACCCCGCCCAGGCGCTGATGGCGTATCAGCGGCAGTCGCTACAGCAGCACCAACCCCGCCAGCGTGCAGCCTAGCATTAGTGAGAGCTTTCCTGGCATTGCCTTGCCCGCCAGCGTGCATCTAGCGTTCAGCGTTACAGCATGGAGCTCTTAGCGTTAGTGTGCGCTCTCCTCACCTTGCTATGCCCGCCAGCGTGCATTTAGCGTTCAACGTCACAGCGTTCAGCTCTTAGCGTTACAGTGAGCTTTCCTTGCACTCCCCGCCAGCGTGCAGCCTTAAGAGTTAGTGTGGACTCTCTTCGCCTTGTCTTGCTTGGCAGCGTGCATCTAGCGTTCAGCTTTACAGCGTTGCAGTGTGCTTTCTTCGCGTTCCCCGTCAGCGTGCAGGTCTTAGCTTTACAGCATGCATATATTTGCGCTATTAGACACATTTAAATTGAGCCGGTTGAAGGTAAAAACACAAATTTAAAAAAGATGAAACATAAAATCTGATTACACTTTGTCAAGTTGTAGCAGTTTTCGTTAGGCGCGCACCTCTTTCCCCTCCCCTTTTGTATTTTACTACAAAATGACTCATTTATATTAATTCAGATCAAATTCAAATCCTTCATTCTGTAATTTGACAATTTAAAATAATTGTATTACAGATGTCACTTAACCTAGACAAACAATGATACATATTTTGTTTGGCATTGTGGCTTACAGTTAAATTAAACTGTTTAACTAAAAACATAATATAACAAAAGTTTCTTTCTGCCTAAAGTTATCAATCTCGTGATATCAACGTAATATCAATTAAATTTTACAATGATGGCAGTTATATTCTTGAAATTTACAATGCTTTGGTATTATGCCCTTACCGAATTTTCACTTGAAGATGGACTGTCACTAGTGAAACCTTTTATCTTGATACTTATACTGAAAATCACATTTAATATTCAATGTGTCATTACATAAATTTGTAATAAGCTTTCTTAATTAATTATGATTTTGTATGTTCTGGGTCCTCTAGCAATTACATTAAAATCCCTTTGATCAAACTATGATCAGTAATATTTAAGACTATGATGATTTCACCAATACTTTAGACAGTTCTTTTCCCCACAAAAAAATCCTGGATACTCTTTAAGCATACATGCTTATTAAATCCGCACAACGCAAGCTAATACTGATTGTAACCCTCACCGAGGCGGACATAAAGCCTAAACAATAAACTTACGCGGGAGCGGGCGAGTGTGCCGCCGCCTGCCAGGGGTTAATATAAGCAGGGCGCTGATCCGCGTTTAATAATGTGGCAAATATGGACCAAAAAAGATTAGCAGTTTGGCGTCCCCTTGTTTGAATACCCCGGCCCCCGCCCTGCACACGGCCCCCGCGCCACTAGGAAAGGCTTAAGTCATGACTTCCTGAGAGCTAAGGGGGAGCTAGGTGGTACTGAGGGGTGGGGGTGCGGGGGTATTGATTCAAGGGCCACATCTCCCACTAATATGTCTCAGAGTGGAGGCGAAAGGAAAAATACTGCTTTGTCGTATAGAAAACACACGTGGAGGCGCTGTTAGGTAAAACTAAACAACAACAAAGGATTTTTGGTTTAAAGTGAGAAAAAGATTTCGCAGGAACACACAATATGATAACAAAATGTTTAAGCGATACTATCAGTACGTGCAACGAGTCAATCCAATGAGTTAATCGTACCCTTAAAACATAGTTTTCCTATTTAAAATATTGATATTTTTGTATTACGAATCAATTTTAACCTGAGATGAAGTAAATCTCGTGTTACAAATGATATACTGGCTGCAAAACTATTCCCTCGGCTCCGTTTCATCCCCTATGGTGTGTGTAAAATTATTTCACTGTCGATTTTTGAGTCAAAAAATAAATTTATTAACTAAACCCGTCACAGTTATAAAGTACTTTTCATCCCAAATATAATTCAAAATCAAAGACCCGATCCAAAGATCATGTTAACAGATCTTTGCTTGGACATCTTTATTTGTGCTCCCTTGACCAACATTCGAGTATGATATCTATCTTCTATACTATTAGTATTTCGGTTAGGGTTGTTCGGAGTGTTGAGATCTTGGAATCTGGCTGGGAAATTCAGATTTTTTGAATAGAAATGGTCCTTAGTGAGTGAAGGGTGGGGAAACGAATAACATTATATAGATTTGTATTTTTATGGGGTTTTTAGGTCCCCACCCCCATGTTATATTTCTTTTTAGTAAATATTTATTTGTAAATATCAACGGATTTGTTTGAAACTCGACACATAGTTGTATACCATTAACCCAAAGACCCCTACTGATTTTGGGGTTCGGGGCACAATATATGGATTTGGAGGGTTAAAGGGGTATATAAAAGGAATATTTTGCTGATTTCAAAATAGATTGGTTGTCTACCAAATTGTTTCCAAAGCAAATAAGCCATGAGATAGGCCGGCGGGATGGCCGAGTTTACAAAGCGAGCACCGAGGCCGTAGGCCAGGAAGAGTTCGCTCTTGCTCGCGAGCGTGCCAGGGGTCTGGGGGCGAAGCCCCAGCTTGCGCAGCTAGTTTTATTGTAAGTACAACCCAAGGAACGTGTGTTCCTCAAATAGTTGATTCGACATGTCAATCGCCGCTGGAAGATAGTTTCGCGCGTTTTAAATATTTTTCTTTCGGTGTGTTCCTTTTTTGTTTTAGCTTCCCACGACTCTCAAGTATATATAGGCTACTGACTCTTGCACACGATTGCATTATTGCATACAAGTGCATCAAGAGGTTATAATAATGTCATCCTTATTCGAGCCAATTTCCGTCTTGACGTCAAGGTCGGGTAGGGTGTTAAGTAGCTACTTTTGTTGAAGAACTGCACAGTAATAACTAATAATGTCCATAGCAGCAACTCGTGTACACCGAAGCCGTGATATATTTGCATCTGGGGTTTGGTCGACATTGCAACATCGCTCTCGAGACATCTATTTCCAATATTTTGAAAACTTGAATCTTAAAACAAATTATACTAAGTGCAACTATATTAATTTTAATTTGAGTCGTTCGAATTTTGATTTTCGTCCAACGATTATGATAAATGATTATATACTTGAAGATGTTAACTAAATTTCTTGGGATGTTCATTGACAACAACTTTTCGTGGGACAGCCACATTTATTATATCGGTAAAAAGATTTCCTCAGGAACTTTTCTGCTTAGAAACCTATGCCGAAATTGTAGGCCAGTTATTCTAAGAACGGCCTACTTTGGTCTAATAAAATCATACATAAATAATTATGAAATTATGTTCTGGGGTTTGTGTCCTTATACTTACTAACTTCGTCGGATAGGCTATTTGTACTTCAAAAAAGAGCAATCCGAATTATATCAAACTTAGGATTCTTGCAAAGAAATGTTCCAAAATTTGCACATTTTAACTCTTCCGTCTGTTTATATTTATGAGACAATTATGTTTTGTTTAGACCAAAACAGCTTAATTGGTCATGATATTCATAATTATAAAACTAGGAACAATTCGCAATGTAGATTGGAAAACTACAGAACAAACATCTCCAAAGACTACCTAGTAAAATTTGAGTGAAGTTATATAATTAACTCCCGGAAGATCTAAAACATATACGAAATTTAAACACTTTTAAGACTATACTAAAACATTATTTGATTCAGTATGTTTTATAATGTAAGTGGATTTTTGGACCAATAAACCCCCCTTTTTTGTTGATTATTGATTCAGTAAGAATATTATTAGTCAACTGTCAGTCTTTAGTCTTTACCCTGTATTTTGATGATGATTTTGCCATACTTATTTGTTTTACTTTGTTTCTTGTTTTTTGTTTTGTCACACAATATCTTTTGTAAAAATGGCAGTAAATATTATTATTATTTTATTGTCTTGGGTTGGATATTTATCAAAAAATAACTTCCGCAGTAATACAATTTTCCGTGAGCTTGAACTTAATTTTACAGTAATATAATTTTACAGCTACTTGCTAGCTGGCTTTGAAAATAGTTGTACTGTATTATAATGCTACAATGTAGGCTATGAATTTGTACTGTAAGCATGTAAAATAAAATAAATAAATAAACTTATTTCACCAGCTTAAAAGCTCACTCCATCAATTTAGTACTTTAAACGTATTTTTGTTAACGGTGCCGAAATATTGATTTTTGGAAAAATTGTCCCGATAGCACTTCCCTGAAATCTCGGAGTCAACCTCACCGCGTTCAGGATAGTTTCTGGTTTAGATATGAGTCAAACAATGGAGCAGTTTTTGTAGTGTACACATCTTTTTGTGTGAACGCTTAACGGTTTTTTCTTATTCAGAGTGTGTCTATATATAAAACATTTAGTCCGGCGTTCTTAACAAATTGAAGTTAATGTTCACTAAATTGCATACATTTCTCTGTCTCTGGTGACAGCTCTCGTACTTGTATTTTATTAATTCCAGATACCTAACTTTTAACAGGAAGTTGTTGAAAAGGGTTGCCTAGGCTTTATGCAAAGTTATAGCGGCTCTGGCGTAGTTTTTGAACACACGTAATCACACTAAAGCCAAAACCACCAACACAGATGCACTCCAGCTCGGGCGAAACCCCAAAAACACTTTGGACCCAGGAAAAATATCACCACCGAACTTTAACAACCGAAAATCCCTCAGGTCGGAAAACCCCGGAGATATTAAACATCAAGAAATACATAACGAGTCCAATATGAAGGGTGTAGCGCGCCTTGCCTCGACTCATATTATATTAATTACTTGGGCAAACAATGCGGGACTAATTAATTTTCAAAAAGTGCTTTTTAACAAACGTCCTGCTGTCGTGGCGCGGGCTGGCACCCCCCACTTGAGCGACCCTCGCCCCCCGCGCGCCCCCGCAACCCCTACACTACCGACCCCCATCGATCCGCACCCCCTGCGCTAGCCTGCGCTCTACCGGCGAGTTATTAGATTGGAATCACCGGCCAACAGCCTTACTCTTTGTTGGCCTTACAGATAATCTTGCCGGTGTTGAAATTATAAACGACGCCTTGTTTGTTTGCGTTCTGATTTCAAATTGATAACGCCAGTGTGTTTTGAAATTGGGGATTAGGATTATGAACGCTCGGTTCGGCGTCATTGTATGGGAAATTCTTAATAGAACTACCGTAAGAATCGTAATCTCATGCACTAGTTATGTCTACTTTACTCCATTATTATTGTAGACTTTACCGTGTGTTTGAAGGTATCGCATTGCAAATGTTATAGTTGGGGTTGGAGGGACTTTTTTGGTCGATGTTTTTGTACATAAACCATGAGAGGTTCATGTTATCTTTGCAATTCCCGCCAAAATTGAAGATTTGTGCCCAGTCAAACCTCATTAAAACAGTTAAGTTTATTTGCGAAATGTAAAGATTATCGTTTCACCCCGCGATTCTAATAGGCTTGAAATATAACTGGCTAACTTCCCCTACTTAAAACGGTTTAACTATAGTTTTTAGTTGGGATTGAACCAAAGTGTACCTACCTTTAAGATCGTATTTTCAACCCACTACCTCTCACTTAAAGAACAATTAAGGATTCACCAATAGAAATGTTGCATCATTTATAAGTTTCACGTTTTAATGAGAATTAACTGTTAATTTAAAAGTTGTATTGAAAAATTGTAATATTTTATATATGGTTCTACTAAATTATTTACTTTATTTATAATGCATTCGTTTAATTAAAAATACTTGACTAGCGATTAGTTAGATTAAGCGTTCGCAATCAATCTAAAGTCAAATTTGAATTGTTGGACATTAAGCGTTCCTTTAATTGTCATAACATACAAGGGAGAGGATAGAAAGATATAACGGTTTACTCATTACTAAGTATGTCGCATCGAACCGTATGTTTCAAAAACTCCAATAAACAACGACATTCAAAGTCATTTCTAAGTATTTAACTGACGAATTTGTTTTAAAATATAATTTAATGTGTTTTATTATTCCAAAACACAAAGCTTATTGTTCGTACATGACAATTACTTAATCGTTTTTCAAGCTTTAGATCTTGTGTAATAGTCCAAAGTCGCGCGAGTGTCTCGAGCTGAACAATAACTGGTTTACACCTCGTTCTCATATACTGTATGAAACTGCCGGAATAATAGTCTATTTCGTCACTATATATAGGTCAACACGAATTTAAGTTAAATTCCGAGGCGCAGCGGCGAGCGTTAAATGACTGAAGGTCAAAGGACTCTTGTGGACCGAGTGATGAACGATACTTTTTGTCACGGTGCAAATCATAATGAGAATAAATGTCAATAATGTTTTAATATTATAAAGAAACAATTAAGTAAACATTGTTTTGAACGCAGCAGTCTAAATTATAATGATATGGAAGAAACAGCTGTTATACTGATTTACTATAAGTCAGTGTTTGAATTCAAAACAATCGAAACAAACTCGTTGAACCAGCTGATGACCATGCCACAAAAAGAACGTCAATACATGTGTCCAAAGCAGCTGTTTTCAGAGCAGAATGACAAAAACTCATTTATCAAAACTCAATGCACAATTAAACTAATAGAAAGTAAAGTGGGTTTGCATTAGTTTATCTCCTGATTTGAGCACTCAACGACGTACGGAAGTCGACTTTAAGACAATAGATACAACGTGCGTGGACAAAAGATGACACGGCGCGTAGATGCAAAGTGACTACACAAGTGTGGTGCGGGTTGCGTTCAGTTTTCCGCACGGCGCTTTCCGTGATCCACTCAACCAAATCAATCTGCTTCACCATTTGTCCTCTACACTAATCTGTTAGTCACATAGCCGCCGCGTAGCTACACGTGCTACCGTGAGTCCTAGAGAATTTTCTGTAACGGGGAGGATTTAAACCGGAAATGCCCATTTGGGAAGGGTAATTTCTCTCCTAAGTATCTATTTCCTAAGTATCTAAAGCGGCTCAGATAGTCTCAGTGATCATCTGATGATACCCACATAAACTCCCACCATCGTTTAGACATATCAGACCATCACCTGCGTGGTTCGGAAGTCACGTTAAGCCGTTGGTCCTTGTATTTCCATTGGTCATTGGGCTATTAATTAATGACCCATTCTAAGGAAGAGTCGGCCTTAGTTTGTAACAGGACTACACCTTATAACTCATTACTACCACTCATCACACTCATCCCTCATTACATATTTGTCTTAAAATACCCTCATGAGAGTGGTCGGCATCTCAAATAGTGATTTAGTGATTTCATGCCGTAATGTCTTTGTTTATGATTCGATTTCGACGGAACCTGGCATACACATTGATGTTGCTGTACTCAATATATATTCACAAGCTCAGCCAAATCCGTTGAGTTTACAAGATGGGGTTGAAAACCGTTTCTACCCTTATCTTGCTCTGTCAAATTGGATTTGGATGGTGTTTGTTTGTTTTTAATTATGAAACCACATTTTTTAGGGAACACGTCTTTTCTATCCCCCAAAGGTGGACCAGGTTTTGCTGGTTATCGGTTTACCGTTGGTTTTCACATTTGTATCTACTCTCTGTTATGTTCTTCGGTGCATTATTACGGTAGGAATGAATAGTATTTCCTAAGACAATTCTCAAATAAATTTTTACCGTTGTAATTTATTTCTTAAGGGTGTACTTCGTTATAATGAATCCTTACGGAAGGCATAAACGAATATATTATAATATTTTTTTATCTTTAAGACTTCTAAAAGTATAAATTATACGTACTGTATTACGTATATTATGCTATGTAGTTGTAACTGTAACAGAAAAAGGGATTCAATGCAAATTAAAGGCAAATCATGAAAATACACGTAACCACAAACAGAATATTCTTCTGTAAACGCAGAAAGCAATATAATAATGAAAAGAACCCTCAATATGTTCTGTGAAGAGTGAAATGAATAGTTATTATAAGTATGTTAATGTCATAATTATATTTTAAACTGTCTTAGAAAAGCTCCATTTATAAGATTCCTGGAGGGTATATTCAAGCACCAAGTGTAAAGTTTTCTTTGAGGATTGATTCTTATAAACATCACTGCTTAACTCAGGAAAGGTTTTAAACCATGATCCACAAATAGATCTCGGGGGAAAGTCCATTACTGTCCACGAGCACAATTGTAGCTAATAACCATTGACAAGCAGCAGTGAGCAAAACAAAACCACAGACAAGACGCCGGTGAGTCAGAGAGAAAGGGATGAATGGAAAGAGCCTGTAGTTATCAACTGGTTTAATGTATGCGAGTCTCCGGAGTGGGAACATCCTGACATCAGCGTCATGCCTACACTTTGTATAGTAAAGAGTCATGACGCCCAGAGCCGAGGAACATGGGAACCGGGCTGCAGACTGGAGCGGGACCCGGGAACGGAGGAACGGGCCGTGAACACGTGGTACGCAAACACGAGTAGTTTACCGCAATATAATTTAGAAATGATTTTCTTAAATCGATGACTTCTTAATTGAGTATGTTTGATAATCATAAGTATTTGACCTCGCTGTAAAAGTATTTACCATTATTTCTCCTTCGTGAAGAAAAAAACCCTAATTAGTAGGTTTCACTTATGTTTTGGGGCCATAATAAGTACTTGTAATTATTTCGGATTCGATCTAAATATCTTAGCCAACAGTTATGTATTTGTAAACAATTCATGGAAAATGTTTCCCAACAAAATTTACTGCTTACATGATTTATAGAGGCAATTTTTTTGTTATTCTTCTCTCATAAATATTGGGGTGAGTAAATAAATAAATCAATTCTTTATTGAATGCTATTAGACAGCAGATATGCCAATTATACAGAGCATTAATATACATAGTATTTTGACATGCTTGAAGACAGCAGCAGACAACTTTAACTGAACTTTTACTTTACACTAATAAATTACTTAATTACAATAAACAGAGACAACATAGTTCTCATTTTGGGAGTTTCTAGTCGATAAACGTCTAATTGGGTCGATAGTGTTACCTTTTCGATATGTCACACCACAATAAATCCTTTTCGCAATGTAATGAGAAAAACACCAAAACCAAAACCAACGTTTAACCCACATGCTCAAGGCATTGTCTTAGTCGCGTGATCATTTTATCAGTGTATGGCCCATCGGTGTATAGTACTCGTACAACGTGTTTTGGACAGATCGACTAGAACGACTAGTATGTGCATAAATGGTCAACTTCAGTGACATAAAACTGCCGATTGGCACACATTGTTAATGTGTTTTATTTATTAACCTAAAAGTAAGATTAAAATATGCAGCCAGTAGCCCAGCATTTGTAAACAAACCCGAGCCAGGACCGTGAGCCGTGACTGGCATGGGAACGTTGCTGGCAGCTATTATGACAATAATTACACATCAGCTGTGGCTGTGGGAGCTGCGCGTGGAAGATCAATGGCGTACTCCTGCGCATGCGCGGCCATGGCGGAGGGGCGGAGCCTGTCTGGACACAGCACACGGGCCACCACACCACTACACTATAAATAATACATGGACACCCTAATGGCATTGTCACTGTTTCAATTTAGAGACAAAAAAGCCCCCGGTCTCAATTTCAGCCTTTAGAAAACAGGGCAAAAAAACTCTCCACGTCTTTGCCGTCGCCGATGCTCGGAGGTGTTTTTTCTTGACAGTTGTTTGATGACGTGGCAGATAAACGATGGAAAGAGTCTGTAGAGTTTAAGTACGTGTTGTCAGCAAAACACAGCCTACAAACAATGTACCTGTATACTATAATTAAATAAATGCTTTTACACCTCACCAACCATCAGACTCTAGCATCATCCCGTATTTACTTTAAAACACCCTCTAAGTGTAGTCGGTCTCAAGTAAAGCAATCAAGTTAACAATTTAAGTGTTATCAATGTTAGCTATTCAAGTGTTTTGGTAATCAAACAATAGTTATATTAAAATAATATGAAAGTACCACAAATAATAATAAACAAAGTTTTAGACACCAACTGAAGAGAAGGTATAAATTAATAATATTTACAAATTTGTAAATAATGTTAATTAATGTTATTTGTAAATATTATTAATTTGTATAACCTATCTTCAGTTGGTGTCTGGTCTGAAGATGAAAACTTTGTTTTTGAAAGGCCTAGCCAAAATATAAAATTTAGTTATTAGATTATTTGTGGTACTTTCATATTATTTTGAAATTCCAACAAGGAGCGGTTTCCAGAAATAGTTATATTGCTTATATGTCGTCCCTATAGTAGACTAAGAAACATGTTTTGGTTTCATTCAACAAGTTTTACTTGCGATGCATGTGTTTGGTCATAATATTATTATCAAACAACCCTCCGTTAATATTGTCAGGAAGGAGAAACGTTTCTCAGACTAGTATGTCCTTACACATTTTAGTACACGATTACAAAAATTCGTCCAAACTCAACAAATGAGACAATTTTAGGAATGGGAAGAGAAATTATTCTATAACTTTAGTAAATATTACTATAAAGTATATGGACAATTTTAGAATTTATTTGTTAAAATAAATCTTAACTTCCTTAAACCGCATTTTAAGTGGTAAATGTTCTAAAAAATATCTTTACGTTTTCCCTGGAGGGATTTTATTACCCATCTCCAAGTACCCGTGAAACCCCTTTCCCGAAATTTATTCCTGGGCTTGGTTCAACCACAAGGGTATCCCCAAAGCCACGTTTCAAGATAACTTGCAACAAAGGGATAGGAAATCAGTGGTTTACTACAAGAACAACCCTTTATAATGTTAAAGAAAAATATTTTGCTTTGAGGCACCGACCACTTAGGTATTATAGAATAGTGGTGAGTGTGATGAGTGTTTTGTTGGATGATGAGATGTAGTCTTGTTACAAACTAGGGTTGACTGTTCCCCAGATTGGATTATACATGATGATAATTTGTCTTTATATTCAGCAGACTGTACAGAATACTTTTTAAAGACTTTAGTCAAAAGAGAACTTTTATAACAGGTAAATAATCTCCAACTTGTCCAACAATACCTACACGAAAAGTGTAGGGTACTCGTATAGTTTGATACTTTTAATATGTACATGCCATGTATATGAAAGGTTTAAATGATATAATAAATAGAAATAATAATGCAAAACAAAATAAGTTAGAATGTTTGCTTACACCCGAAGATGAAGTCAACTTGTACCTTGGTTGTTCATGTCTAGTACGGGCTGGCGAAAAGCCGGCTGTCTTTGTTTTATATGAAGGCAGTGCTGTGTTGGCGTCCAGCCCAGGAACGCGTGGATGCCTTGATCCAGGGGGGTAGGCTTGGAAAAAATGTGAATTCGTCCAGGATTTTCATGTTTCTTTAGATTAGGTTTTAGTTGTAGGAATAAAAGTGTACTGTTCATTAATAAAACCATTCAGCACTACTTTCTGAAAGAACAAAAATAATATATTTTTTTAAACACCTGACCGCTGAAGAATAAATTTAAAATTAATTAAACGAAACCTCTAATCAGGCATTTGCCTTAGATGCCCTACATTTCCTTTGTTTATGTTTATTAGTTTGTAGCAGTGAGTGTATATAGTTATGTAAATTATTTATGTTAAATATAATTTGCGAACAGTTCTAAATTTTAGTTTTAAATAATTATAATTGGCAAGTCACCTTCTGAGAAGATATATTTATTGTGTTCTAGAAACTTGTACTGATTGTAAACTAAATTTGAATTTGAGGAAATAAATCAATTTGAATTTGAACTTCGAAACTTTGTTATAACAAAGATTTTATAATAGTACAGCACTTGTTTCTTCTGTTATTAATAATATTTTTAAACAAATCAAAGTATGGTTTAAAAGAAAATAAATTAAAACCTAGGATCGCCATCCACTACGCTCATAACCTTGCTTCGGCCTCAACCTTTTGTCCTGTACTAGCACGTGCGTTACGAGGCTGTTTGCACACAATGTCGCGTCAACCATGGGATCAGATTTACGTGGTCTTTTACTGCAAGTTGTAAAAATTATATTAAGAGGAAACTCATTTCGAATTTCATTAACTCCTGTCTAATCCACCGAACATGTAGGAATGTTTTCAATTGAATAAACTATCTCGCTTCTGTTTGAGATCGATACCCTCCAGCCCTCAAATCGGAAGGTCTATTCCAATTCACAATTCAACCCTCTATTATTGGGATTCTTTAGTGTACTATGAATTCAGTTCAAGTGAGGTAACCGCGAATTTTACCGTAATAATATTATACATAAGGTAGATTTTAAGTTTTAAGAAATTATTATAACATCAGAACAATGTAAGAACAAGCATTTTCTTGAGACACTTCTTGTTTACAAATTACATAAGATATATCCTTTTGAAATAATCCTTTTGAAACATGTTAATGTACTTAATAGCAGCCCCATTTGCTTTTTTTAATACTATAATTAAATAGTAAAATAAAAAACAAAAAATACGACATATTTTAAAAGCTTTTGACTATAAGTTTTTAATGAGAGGGTTCTTTGTACCCGTCTAAAAACGGGTGCTTAGCCAATGATAAAATGTGTCTGGTTATCAAGAAAACGAGAATATATCCAAGTAAAGAGAATATTTTGGGTTAAAAAAAAGCTTAACTAACAAAACTAAAATACTTGGCAACCTCTTAAGATGTTTCTAGAATTCAATTCCCAACAAAATAAACAACTGAAATAATCTCAAGCAATGTAAACATTTAACGGACCAAGAACCTTTAGTGGAGTTTGTGCTTTTTGGATAATATCTTACAGTTTCGTTGGATTGGTCCATCTTGTAGTGACGACTTGTCACAGTCTAGTGAGCAGAGTCACTAAAAAATTTAATACAGTTTGAAATAGATTTTATATGACCCAAATCCTATACAAATTAAGGGCATGAGATGTTTTAAGAAATGTATGCTTTACATTGTTGATATGGGATACGGTTCAAGATCACAACCCACTTCAAGTTATTTGGGAGTTTAAACTATTATTGAGGGCATTTTCCGTCGTTAGTGACCAAGATGATCACGACGTTTTGGGCTCTGCAATCTGCTCCCGTCTTCAGGTGAAATGTAATAATAATTTACACTCTGAAATTCTCCCGTCGTCAACAACAAACTTTAAACAAATAAGTTTAAATTACTTGTTAGTTATTCACGCAGAAACAACCAGAAAAAAATGCTTTGGATCTCCAAAAATCTTGTTATAACTTTCAATTAAAAACATTTCTACAGTTTAGTTGATACATCTACAGCTGTTACGTGGAAAGCCACTGCTGAGTGCTGACGAAGGCTACAAGACAGCAGTGCTGACGCTGAGGCTGATGCTGCGGGGAAGGAGGGGAGCTGAAGAGGTATTGATTGGCAGAGCGAGTAACGTTATTCCCTCCATTTACAGGACAAACAGTCTGTAATGAAACTCGGTGTTGACTCTAGACTGAGTAGACTCAGCATTGTTTAGCAGAGATATGCGATCAGCAGCGGCTCAGCAGTGCTGAGGTACACACAGCGGGGATCAGCGCCACCGCAAACAAGTGTGTAGTTCGCTGGGTTCCACTTGGTCTTAGTGCGTGTATGAGAGTTTAGAGTGGGTTTCTTTAAATTAAATCTTCGTTAATGTGGTTATAAGAAGGTGGACTTTTTTATCAGGGAACACTATAATTGTTTACTGCTCAGCTTGTTTAGAACGAAACATAATTTATTTAAGTAAATCACTAAAACACTATTTGAGATGCCGACCACTCTCATGAGGGTATTTTAAGGTAAATATGTGGTGAAGGATGAGTGTGATGAGTGGTAGTAAACTAGTAATGAGTTATGAGGTGTAGTCTTGTTACAAACTAAGGCTGACTCTTCCTTAGAATTGGTCATTAATTAATAGCCCAATGACCAATGGAAATACAACGGCTTAACGTGACTTCCGAACCACGCAGGTGATGGTCTGATATGTCTAAACAATGATGGGAGAAATAGTAATAAATAATAATACAAATAATTAACAAATGCCAAAAGATGACGAAAATATTTAGCGCTTAGAATGTTTATAATAAGAAATCGATCTCTAGACACAAAACTCAGGCTCCATGACACAGTAATCAAACCAGAATGCCTGTACGCAGCAGAAACCTTAGTTCTCAATAGAAAGTGGAGTTGGATCATAAAAAAGAAAAGAAAATTGTTAGTAAAGTATGACATACTTTATGGAACTAGAAGTAATTCGAAACAACGCTACAATTTATGGAAGATTTTAAACGGACATTAAAGATGGAAACATATTTAGACAAAAATTGTTTGATTTGAAAGTTACAAATGGGAGGAGTAGCATGAACTAATGAAAGAAAAAGAGCTGTTTAATAAATCTAAAATTACCTTTTGACAAAACCGCTTGAAAAGTAAGAATAGTTCGAATCATTTAGCGACTTATAGTTTAAATATTTTCACTATTAAGACCGAGTGTTAATATTTAGACACTATCGTAGTTAATTTTGGAAACTTATTCAGGATAATTGGTATAATAAATCTTAATTTTGATTAAAAACCTTTACACATTTGTAGTGTTTAAATAGTATAGCACTAGCCCTAAGTGTTCAAACTAACACTAGTTCAAACTATGTGTTAGTATTCATTGGAATAGCTGAAGTAATTATATAAAGATCACCAAATTGATCTTTATCCCAAGAGAGTGCTGTCGTCATATGAAACAAGTACAAGTACAAAATAAATTGTCAAAAGTTATGGATCTTGACTATAAGGTCCCTCAAGGATCCATTCTTGGTCCTGCATTGTTCATTTTGTATGTAAATAAATGCTCTGTAATTGACTTTGATAATAATATGAACAATTGCAATATTTTACAATACGCTGACGACACAACTCTGAGTTTTAATGGCAATAGCTATACTGAGCTTAGGAAGCTTGCTATTGAAAACCAACAGTTGTGTGAATATTTTAGGCAGCTTGATTTGAATACAAATTGTCCAAAACATGTTATATTAACCTCGGTTTTAGTACTGGCAGTGCAAGACGATAGTAATCATAATATAACAATTTTGGCACTTCTCTTCAAGAGACTGACCACGTACAGTTCTTAGGCCTTTTTATGATAAAAAACTGTCTTGGGATCACCATAACTATTGACTTTGTCTGTGGCAAAGTATCCAAAGGTTTATTTTTATTAAGAAAACTGTCATTACATTGCAGCCAAGACTATTGGCATAAAATTGGCATATTATGGATTAGTTCATCCCCATTTATCTTACGGATTATGCCTATGGGTAATTGCTCTGAAACAAAATTCGCAGGATTTTTTGTTCTACAAAAAGACAATTAGAATAATTGGTGGCTAAAGTTTAGAGAGTCCTGCAGAGAACATTTTAAATCCTTATCCATATTGTCTTTGTGCTCTCAATACATTTTAGAAACCTTGTTGTTCTTTAGGGCCTAGTGTTCTATTGATGTGAACAATCATCAAAATAATCGGTACAACACACGAAATCAAAATTATATTCCACCGAACTACCATAGACTTCAGTGATAAACTTCCTATTGAAGCCGGTAGAATTCTATACAATAAACTTCCAGACAACATTGAACATTAAAAGTTATTTTCAAACCAATTCAAATCCAAACTCATTAATTATCTTGCCCAAAATTCTTTTTATACAATTTGAGAGTTTATAGATAGGTAAAGTTCCATAATTTAATTGTTTAATTAGGCTAAAGTCTTACTTGTGGTACTTTAGTATATTGTCAAAAACAATACTTATATTGTAAAAATTTGACATTAAACCAGAGTCAGGGAAAACTACCTAGCATCATTG
The DNA here is from genome assembly GCA_018831715.1 of Matsumurasca onukii. NCBI lineage: Eukaryota > Metazoa > Arthropoda > Insecta > Hemiptera > Cicadellidae > Matsumurasca > Matsumurasca onukii. Next base: position 5,362,732 of record CM032058.1, on the reverse strand, counting down.
CTTCGTCAACGAACTTCGCTTTAACCTAGTAATGAAATGGAAATACCCTATATCTATGCATTTATAACTTCATTATAAATGTTTCAAAACAGCTGTTTTTAAAAGTAAAACAAAATTTTATTGAAGAAAATTTTTTTCCATTTAGAAAAAGGAATACCAGTTTTCCAAATTGGAAAACTATACACCGTGTTCAATTCTGTTGGAACTTCCAACCCTTCTACATACTCACAGATCCCCGAAATTACCATCCGCAAATACCCCCCCCCTCAATTAACGAGCTGTGATACAGACACAATGGCACTGTCCGCTGGACGCTGGCAGCAGCAGTTAAGATGCTAATGAAGTGTCGATGGTCACACAAGACGCGCAGGGGGTGTGACGGTGTATTAGCCGGTACAATAGTGGTGGCTGTGAGCACGTCACCAGCAGTGGCCCTGCGGTTGACAGTACCGGCCACCCTCGCAAACATCGGTTATCTCGATACACACCCTCACTCCCGCGTACGCTGGTAAATCATACGTGTTAGTTATAGTGCAGTTAGTGATATATACAGTGGACCCGTAGCGGATTGGTATCGCGCGCGACTGCGAATCTCGTCACTCCGGTGGCACGGGCTCGATCCTCGCAGTCACCACTCACAGTTTGTTTAGTGACTTTAGAGTAACGCTAGGTAAAGAACAAGGTAGTGGAAGGTAGGCCTTTGTCTGGTTAAACAAGGTAAACTTTGCCTTTTAGGTACTAAAGTCTAACGTCAGAGGAGCAGCTGAAGACATTAATTGAGTGAGGATTGAAAATTCACTTTCGGGACGAGTAATGACCGATACTTTTGTCGCTATGCACTTAATATTAATACATCAACACCTTTGTAGCAGAACACTTAAAAGGGCCTAATACCAAGGCCCTGGTCCTAGAAGATCCATAAAAAGTAGCACAAAAAGCTCTAATACTGAAAATAAATTACTCAAACTATAACCAACTTGGTATGAAAAAGCTAATCATATTCTGTCCACTTTTAAAGCAACAATTTGTTACAGTCACCAAAATGTTTATAACAAATTTCATCAAAATCTGATCATCAATACAGATTTTGAGCGTACAAGCCCCTTTTGCAGGTGTCCCCTCAAGGTCCTTTCTGGTGAACCGATTTTGCCGGTTAAAAAACTTAACCAAAGAAATCGCAAATTCGACATTTGTACCTAATTTCGTAGGAGTTAAAAAACAAATGCGACCTGCAAAGTGATAACGCATATAAAAATATTCCTTCAAGCCATTAGAATGCAAAAACCAAGTCTAAATTAAAAAGATGGCATTTTAAATTGGAAAATAAAAGATGTACATGTGAAATTTTGCCATTTGACTTGGTGTTGGGAAGCTCAACACTTATTTTCGTTTTGTCCCACGATTTAATTTAACAAAGCCACCATACAAACCCTCTAAAAACAACACCATCACTACCACCAAACAACGCGAGTCACACCAAGGAAATAAACTCAAAGAAAACCACAGCGATCAGACTACTGAGAGTAAGAAAGCAGTTGAAAAGTCGGGAAATGTTGGTTATGTTTGTTTAAGATGCTGAGAGTTCTCAACACGAGCGCACTTTAGCGTATCCAAAGTGGGCCCTAGACTCGGCGCGAGCTGAGAGCGCCTTATGAGCTTTATCAATACTGTACACAGCTGCTTCAGTTCAAGCCTTAACCTTTGTAAACATACGTATCCGCTCGCCACGTATTGAGCACGTGCTTTGCGCATTAGTGCGTCGCCCTTCTGATTGTTTGGCGCTTTGACGGTCGTTTTGTGATTTAGTGTGTTTGATTGTTTGGTTTTCGGTGCAAATTAACTGAGGCAGATCTTGTGTTCGGTAATTAAGGAATACAATCAACTAAGCAACATGCTAAAAAATATATAACTGAATTTTTAATGGAACTTCGAAACATTTATGCAGCTACCACATGAAAAAGAAAAAATATTGAAGTATAATTTTTCGTTTCCAGTTGAGTAGCTTACTTTTCCTAGAGAACTAAAATGTGTACAACGTACACTATCTTTGCAGTTAATTACACGTAAAAAGTAATAAGTAGCTCATGAAAATTATATATGTCAGAGGGAGAAATACATCGCAAGACACCTCTTTATAATTATATACAGACAAGAGATATATATTAAATGTTGTATAAAACCTCAGTAGAAATATAAATACTACAAGGCCTTAAAGGTAAAAAATTACCCACAACCAGCAAAACATATAGTAAAAATTTACAAAACATCAACGGTAAAATAATTGTTCACGATAAAGTACAGCCTAAGTAAGAGATAGCAAATGTGTTATCATTTTAATCTATCTACGCGCATTAAAAACCTTTAAGTATTTTATTAAAATAAACTGTAAAATTCATTAATTAAGGTTAAGAATACGATGTGTCTCACAAGGCATTCGGTAAAGATAACTTGCGAGTTCCCTATATCTTTCACAATACAACAGAGATATCTTTAATCAAATGTAATAATGTGATATATACATTATAGAAAGAAGAAGAAGAAGAACAATTTTTATTCAAAATACTCCAAGTATAGAATAAATAACAATGAATAAATAATACATAAACAAAATAAAACAAATAAAATCGAAAAAAAAAAAAAATTGCAAAAACAATAATAATAACAACACGTAAAAAATAATGGTTTAAAATAGATAAATAAAAATGTTGTATAAAACTGAGGTTAAAATATAAATATATAGGTTGTATAAAGATAAATAAATATTTTCTTGTCATAGATAGTTGTTGTTAGTTCTTGTCATAGATAGCTCTTCAACTTTATCCTTTAGTCAATTCTTTAATTTCTTTCGTGTAAACCCATCTGCTTTCAATTCTTGTGGGAGAACGTTAAACAGTTTACACCCAACGTAAGATGGCTTCTTTTGGAATAGTGTCAATCTATAGGTGGGGAGATGAAAGTTGCTAGCATTTCTTGTATTATTGCTGTGTACGTTGTCGTTCCTTAAGTATTGTTGATTTAATTCAAACGTCACAACTTCTATACGTAAAGAGCTGGTACTGTCAAGAAAGGAGTATAAGTTGGAGTACAGTCGTGTTGGAAAAAGCATAGTACCCTTTTTATAAGTGGTTTCATACAAACCCAATTTATAAAAAGGGAACTATGTGTTTTCCAACACTGCTGTACATAATTAAAGTATCCCTGTGATTCTCTTTCCCATAAGTAGCCTATTTTATTAGAAGTATGCTGTTTGGAGATGTCCGTTTCAAAACATTAGAAGTAAGATGGCTTTCAACAATTATTAGAGACTAATATTCCTCTTACAACATAACACTGTCATAACATATAAAAAGCCTGCTCTCGCAAGTGCACTATAAATGCACTATACCTCGTAGATGCCTGTCGTAATGAGTAAAACATTTGTATAAATAAAATTCCTCTCACAGTCTAAGACATGTCTAAGAAATTAGAAATGCCTATGTATAAGTCATGGAAAAATATGTCTCTCACAGCAAATATAATTATAAGGGAGGTCGTACGGTTAAGTCTTGCATTACTTAATGAAAATATTAATTTTGCCCAAAGCGCAAAATTATGATGGTTTACTGATCTTATGACCTTTGTAGTTCAGCAATGCTAAGTCGTCGTTTGTCTACTAGGCTAGGTACCGTACTTCTTTACACTACATCCCCTAAACAGCTCCACGATTAACCCCGCACAAACAGATAAAGATAAAGCAAGACGCACCCCGTGCAGGGTGGTGGGGGGGGGTTGAACAAAAGGGCGACAGAGCGCAATTACCGAACACAACTGATCATGAATTATAAAAGAATCGGTCCCGTCTCTTGTTTGCCGCACGGTCGAGTCTTTCATGACTTTTCGCACGATAATTTGTCAAACAAACTCATCCTTTGTGAGCGAGGGGATGAGATTCTACAGAGAGAGAGTGGTGAAAAGACACGAGCCGTGGCAGGGCGAGGAGGAGAGGAGGGGGTAACACAAGGAAGCTCCCGCATATTCATGTGCCGATCACAAAGGGAGACGTGTCTTTGTCGCGGCACGTAGATCGCACCGGAAGTGGTGCGGTACATGGGGGTGGTTCCGGTTCCGGCCGGCGCGACGGTTAATTGGGCCGTGTTGTCATTGCACACTATTACAGACCGGCCAATTAGCGAGTGCTGGTTTGTAGCTTTCTCGCCCTGTCGCTCTGGGGCTGCTGGGGGGCCAGGGGAGCACTTGGTGTAATGTCGGCGATGAGGGGCTGGTTTGAGACGAGCATGTTTCATTTCTCGAAAGTACTCTTGTTGGTTTTGTCTCGGACAATTTGTGTTGAAATATTTAATAACGAACCTAGCTGGTAAAAAAATAGACTACACGGTTTAAAATCAATTTTTTTTAATTATGCGACAGTTACTTAAAACATGTGGTGAATTTTAAGGACAAACATACGACGGTTGTTACAGATGAATCAAATATCCTAGTAAGAAAATGAATCATAAAACATACTTTCAATATTATATATTGAATAATAATTCGAGTTTGAATTTAAATTGATGCAGAACAGTTGTACAGAGTTTCGTAATATTGTTTAATAATATTTAATTATTTTGTATCAATTAATTTAATTGTTAGAAAAAAGAATTTACGGTCATTTTGGTTATATACATTTACACTCGTAGAGAAATAGTACTTATCTGCAACTATTCGAGTTTGACACGCTTCAATTTAACAACAATTTGGTAAAATATCAACTTTCAAATGGTTTTTGTATTTTATACAATTTTTCCTGAAGATCATATGTACAAAATAACACTGTACAGCAACTTTTGTACGAATTGATAATCTGTAATGTAAATACTACAACCAATAATAACCTCACAAACAATTAAATCCATAACAACGAGACACCATTCAGAACCAATCAAATTATCGCGTGTAAAGGAATCAAAATGCGTACACATAAGAATAATAACGCCCACAAAGAAAAGGCTTTTATTTACCTAGTTCACTGTTTAGTTCTTCATTACGTTACCACAGCGAGTTGAATAGCTAAAGACTAATTAGCAGTTTTACACCAGCTGTTGAATAGATCAGTGTTGCCACAATTGCAATGTTGCAGAATCAGCATTGATTGACTTGCAGTCATGGGTAATTGGCTTGTATTGGACCCTGCCTATTGAGAAGATACCGTGGATGCTCGGTAGATGGATCGATCGATACTGTACACACTACCGTTAATACCAAGTTGACAGTATGCACTGCAACTGGGACAAATAGTTTCTTTTAACTTAAAATTTACTGTTGTTTTATAGGGACTGGGACTGGTGGCTTGGTCCTGTAATCCAGCTTCATGGAGGTCAGGTTTTGAGGATTATATAGGTCTAAAGCGGCTCAGATAGTCTCAGTGGTCATCTGATGATACCCGCATCAACTCCCACCATCGTTTAGACATATCAGACCATCACCTGTGTGGTTCGGAAGTTACGTTAAGCCGTTGGTCCTTGTATTTCCGTCAGGAAGAGTCGGCCTTAGTTTGTAACAAGACTACACCTCATAACTCATTACTACCACTCATCACACTCATTATTCACTATATATTTGCCTTAAAATACCCTCATGAGAGAGGTCGGCATCTCAAATAGTGATTTAGTGATAGTTAGAACTAATACCTTGTTGTAAAAATAGGCTACTCTATAGTTACTTTGCAGAACCGAATTTCCCTTTCCTACTTTCGAGATTTAGAAAACAATTTGAAGACACGTTCGATTTTTTAACTACTGTTTCATTATTGAACAAATTACTCAACAAACGGGTCATGACCAAACAAAAGATAAGAAGCCTTAACCTTAGAAAGAGTATGCACCGCGTTGATCTCCATGATCCCCAACGGCCCTTGATATAATGAATCTACAATGGATAGGCTACATTTTACTTGAAGAACATTTTGCTCAACATGAGTTGTACCGCTAAAAGTATTACTAAATCACAAACAAATGCCAATAAACAATTTTCTTTTATATAAAGCGAGTCACATCTTTTAAACTTTCATACTACCTTACAACACAAGGTTAAGTAATAAGTAGTAGAGAGGACTCTCACAGTCCTAAATTTTGCTTGAATAAAGTCATTTTTCATATCATTTCGTTTTAATTTTTAGTAATTCTGAAAGCTTCCCGCCGCAAAGCTTGCAACTAAACAAGATATTGAAGGCTTTTGTTCAATGGCTACTTAGAACAAAATAGTTTAGTAGTCTCGGCCTCATTCACTAAAATCATTAATTACGAATTTTGAGTTTGACTGAGAGCGAAACTCAAAGAGAGAACAATATACCATCACTCCTTTTTGAAGTTTTTTGTTGATGACGGTAGAATTTCTGATTGCGGACGTTTTTGATTTTTTTTATGAACAAGAAGATCACGTTTCGGGATCTGGAATTAATATCGTCCTCAGGTGAACAATAACACAACGTAACAAAACAGTGAGCGACTGCTCAGCTGACGCTGGTGACTTTTAGGTTAGCTCATTTCCCAGTGTTTTGGGTTATGTTCGAAATTACTTTTCACCTGACGGGATCCGGGGATCAGATTCCAGATCTCTACACGTTTTGTTCTTGTTCATCAAAAATTTACGTAAGAATTCCGCTATAACATCTCAGCCTCAGATGCCGTGACTGTTCCACCATTGTTACATACATGTCTACTGTCTAAGGCTGTTCACGTAAGGCTTTTCAACTTTTCAGTAAAAAGTCTCTAGCAAGGTTGACCAGCAGAGAAAAGACCAAAGACATGTTCTCTCACGAAGAAACCTCTCTATTACCAAATCTTCACGCGATGGTGATGATGACTGCTGACACGATAATTCCCGGCGTGCATTGTTAATCATGTTTCATGCACCAAGGTGAGTATGAAGACGAGACTCCATTCTTCAGTGACAGCCAAGTATGGCGCCTATGTCGTGGATGATACAGCAGCATCCTCTGGTGTAGGCGGGGGGCAGGGGGTGTGCCACCCAGGGAGCGTGACTTGCACCGACCCCCCAGACCCCCCGGACCCCAGACAGTGATTAGCCCCTAGCATTGCACCTCTGACTCCGGGGTCCTCACTCCTCACGCCTGTGGCGCCGCGGACCATTCATGGTGTCCGTTCCGTGGAGGAGTCGGTCAGCCATGGGAGACCGGAAGAGAGTCATTTGGGCTTTAAATGTCGTCAGGTTGAAGGGAACTTGAGTTTTTATAGGAGGCTCATCTGCGTGAATGCTCACAATGAGATATTCAAGATTCTAGACTATTTCATCGGTGGATTTGCATACGAAGTAGAGGTATTCATTTTTATAATTAGGACGAAACTTCGTAGAACAAAATGGTAAGCAGAAGCTTCCCAATACCTCTTCAGTCATATGGTAGCACTTGACATATTAAGACTGAGTGTTTTTTTGTTATATCGTTTTTCCCGTCATTTTGTTCTGGTACCCCCTCCTTCCCCAACCCCCCAAGGGCATTTTTGAGTTAAGTTATTCTCGTTACAGGAATTTATCTAGCATTTACTGTATAGCGCTTGTGGCTACTCTTCGTCGGCAAAGGTCCTTTTTAATTGATGTGTTAGACAAATTTAATTACGTGAATGGGATTGAGTTTTTGAGTTTCTTATTGTTTTTCTTATGAAGTCACTAACGAGTTCTGGCTTGTAGCCATTGTTTACGGAAATGTTGTTTCTCTTTGTTGTATTATTCTTTATTTAGATTATAATTTGTTTTACGTGGACAAATTTAATTACGTACGGGTATACCAACGTATTATATTTTATGGTTGTGAAAGTAATAATGCAGGCCATTTTATTGTATTTTACGTGTGATATACCACACGATTTTTAAAATAATTAATCATAATTTGAAACTTGAACTATGTAGCCTATTTTTAAACTATAAGGCCTTTTATACAAAGGCTAATCTATACAAGGGTTTTTAAACTATATAAGCCTGTGTGTTTTAAAACACCAAAATAATGCTGAAAATCATATAACTAAAAAAGTTAACTCTATAGGTGAGTTAAGATGTCCTTTATTATTTACAGAAAGACTTAATTGGGAACAAAAGACTAGGGAATTTGATATTTTCTCCAATTCCATAGTAAAACACGTTTTATGTTGCTAGCTGCCATATGAGGTTCATCTGGAAAACTTTTATCGACAACCCTTTTCTTTAAACAAAACTTTTACGAAACTACGGCATTTGCATACATTAAAAAAAAAAGTATTGAACGTTACAATATACAAAAGCGTGTTCAAATTCATCATTATGTGACTGAAATGAAATGAAAAAGTCTTTATTTACGCGGTGAAGGATTTTATAGTCCTGTCCACCACTTAACCACGTTAAATATATACATTAAAACCATACTTATTACAAATACGTTACATAGATGATTGAAAATTAGATATTTTAAATGCTAGGTAAGAAAGCTTAACTAAAGCGCATAAAGGTTTACAAATAAATTGACTGAGTCTTCTTTCGGCTAACGATGAGCCTGCTTGTTGACCTTATTTACCAATATTGAGCACGGTGACATAAAATGTATAATAAGTGTTATACAATCACGTTATCACACGCAGTACCTGACCCTCGACTTTGACCTCGGAGACAGGAGTGCACTCAGAGACGACCTTGATGTTAGTACAATATCGTGGGCTATCAAAACTCGGGCAGAGCTCGTAAATTTAAATTACAAACCTTGGTTAGAGGAGTCAGTTTTTCTGTGTTCTTTATGCAATTTGCAAGAGAATGAAACGGTGTTTCATTTCGTAGCAAGGTGTTCAATTTTGAAAAATATTATAAAACGGTATTTGGGGAATTTTGAAATAGATGCAGTAGGTTTTTACAAACTTTTAAATGGGTGGGATTGGCGAGCACTGGGGAAGTACATGAAGATAGCCTGAAATATAAAAGGAAAATAACTCAAGAGTTTAATTTTTGAAATTTTCTTTTTTTTATTCAAATTAGAAAGGGAGGAAAAACAAAATTATGTGTTATACAAAGGACCGAAAGTATAGGGTTTTAGTTGTGTATTACTTATTTATAATAGAAGAAGTGTATTATTTGTATATAATTGTGTAGTGAGTAAGTTGTTTCTTGTGTAGCGGGTAGCCGCACAGTGTCTATTGTTATTATTTTGTTATCATACATGCCGATCCAGCTGACGGCTCTTCAGGCCATAGCTGAACAAGTGTATGTTTATCTGGTTTCATGCGTGAATCATGTACACAGAATTTCAAATAAAGCACTTATTCATTCATTCATTCATTCGTTATACAATTCTGACCGTACTTGCAGTGTTTTGAGCATAAAAACCACTTGTTTGATTAATCATTTATTTGTTAATGGAAATTCGCTAGGGTTCACGGAAGCGCTTGTGGATACGTGAACCTTCAAGTGGATTGTCTTAGATTTGAAGCGTTAGTTGGATAAAAAGTGCGTTTGATACATGATGTTTAGGTTTCATCTAAACAGTGCAGTGACCTGGGCAAACAGTTCTGCACTTTGGTTTATCGAACAAATAAAATCTTAAACACTTGCAATGATTTCTCTGTAGTTTTAAAGGTAAAATGCTTCAAGTAAACGATGTCATAATGGTAAGGTTTTTATTTCAAAACTTGGAGTGACCCTTATTTTGAATAATGGGACCGAATCGTGGTGTTGACTGATAAGTAAACGTTGGCCCCTAAAATATATTTTCTAATTTTATAGTATAATTATGTAACTAAAAAGAGCCGCTATTTTCAAAATTCCCCAAAAGTTCAAGATGTTTGGGGATCAATAATTGATAACCTTACAAACCCAAGGTAATAATGGCATGGTAAGCCATTATTATTAAAAACCATACATAAATGACCAAAATGATGAGATACAACAAGCCTGTATATTCCTTAAGGGCTTAAGCCGTGCATACAAAGTAAAACGTTTGCAGAAACCAGGAGTAAAACAAAAAACATAGTTATGTCCATTTCTCTCTGCTCAATTGCCATTTCTAAAATAAAACATCTGGATATCTTTTAGTTATTAGGCCTATATCATTGCATAATTTGTATGTTTATGAAAATAATTATCTAGTCTTAATTAATTACATTTAATAAAAGGTACTGATATACATGGCGACAAAAATCATGTCTTCAAAATGTTATATTTTTATTTTTTATATTTTATATTTTTATTTGATATTTTCTTAGAATGTCTATATTTTTAATAAAAATGTTTGCAGGGATCAAGTCCATCAAGTTAAGCTGTTTTAAGCACAACTTAAGAAATGTTTAAGAAAACATGCTTACTATACTGTCGATAAGCTTATAGACAAACAAGTTTAATTTTCTACTGCATCAAAATTAAACCAAGTTTAAGCTGGTTATAGTATTAGCCTATTAGGTTAAAAAAATATTAAATAGGTTAGGATTTGATACATTTGTTTAAGGTTTTGTGACCACACTTTGTGTTTACCTCTGCACAATATTGACAAAATAACATACATAAACTAATTCGCAACAGCTGAAACGAATTTAAATAATACCCTCTAAACGTATCGGGTTTCGTCATGTGTGTATTACGTCATTCTCAATTTGACCAAAGTTTGATATATAGATATATAGTAGCCTAATTATAGTTAAAAGCTTAACTTAGTAAAATACGCATAATTGTTAAGAATGTGCCGTCTGAAGGCATAAATGCTACGTCGAAAGCTATATCGATAATTTATATCTTGTATAAGGTTTAGGTCGAGGTTACGCCATTACACAACGGATTACGAATTGCTATTGATTATTGAAGATCTTGATGCCGAATGTTATTGTAATATTATCTAAAAACTAAAGAGATAAGCATAATAATTAATAAGATAATGACTTACCCACAACTACACTGGAACAGCCAGAGCACGGCGATGTTATAAGACAAATCCAGGATTATACACAAACACAATCACTTCACTCGCGAACTACGACGCAATGAATCACTAACCTAATATTTGAAGCAGGCCCCATGTGTTACCGAACTTCTACAACACAAACGCTTTCGGAAAACAATTCCAAAGAAGGAATTGTCCACATGATTTCGACTTCACTTAGCACAAAACGCCACATTATTTTAACACGATATGAAGACAAACTATTAATAAATTGTCGAATTCCCGGTAGTATATAGTCCCGAGACGCGATAAAAGAAAACTCACCGCCGCTATCAAGACAAGAACAGCTGATTTAACAATCACGAGAAAATGAAACGCATGAAACGGACTAGTGTTGCCAACATAATTTAAAAAAGGAAAAATTTTGCGTATTGGTTGAATATATTTACCAGTATTAGCGATATTAGTAAAACACAGATGCTGTATGGTAATTAAACTAGAATATATTACAGCTTTTCAATTTTAATCAGCTTGAAAATAAAGTGGTTTGGAATGAGTTTTTAATGCATAAGTCTATTTTATTTTGCAGTAAAATAACGTAGTGTTTATGGCATTGTTTGGTTAGATTTTCAGCTTGTACTATAATAAGAGAGCATTTAATATTATTTATACATGTATATTTTTCACGAGGCTTTTTTGCAGTTGTCCTTAATTCATATAGACTCTTTAGCTGAGGCCGCAACCCCACTTCCCTTTTAAAAATATTCAAGTGAAAGCTTCTTTATAAACCAATTCCCTGATAGCAGCTATAGCCCCTGAAAATTGTGTTTGGTTACAATAGTGATTTCTATATTTTATAATTTATTATTATGTTCTAAATTTATTTCGGCATTTACGTGTTATTAGTCAGTTTGACTCACCATACATTTGCTTTAGTTAAGATCAAATAATAATATAATGTGTATATTTGCTTTGGTTGGATATACAATACGTTCACAGTATCCTGCGTGAAGGATTTCCTGAAAAAACTGTATACACTCTTAAATGGAAGATTTTTGAAGATGTTATTCTGATCGAGTTGTGGTGATCTTTTGTTGTCTCAGTGGTCTGTCGCTGTATTTTTCTGGACATGATCTCTGTAAATACATGATCTCTGAACATCCTGTCAGTATGCAAAATCAGCTTGATCCCCCGACATGTAACCCTCTCTATGATGAGGCCGATCATTAATAATCCAAACACGTCACCTCCTCTGCCGGCTGGCAAGCTGGACAAAGCACCGGCCATGGTGATGAGGTGATGGAGCGGTGATCGTGACGAGGGATGATCCTATCATTACAGAGATTATCTCCTCCTGAGTAGTGAGAGCGAGGGTAGGTCGCACCCTCTGTTGCGGCTTCCATCTGAAGGCGGTTATTCAAAACGTAAATAAATTAATGATCCAGGAACTTATTGTAGTTTAGCCAGGCGATTTGTATATCTTAAAATTGTTTATCGCACCTTATTTACAAAAATATAACTATTATTTTTGTTCTAGCCCGGAGGTGGTGTGTCATTGAGAGAGGTCTTGTGCTATACAGGGTGTCCTATAAGTAAAGTGCCAGACTCTAGAAAAAGGTTATATGGGTCAAAATAAAGAGAAAATTAAGAATAATTTTTTCCAAAACCGCTTAGTTAACCAGATATTCGCTATTTTATATTTGCCACTAATTATTTATCATCTCCCACACCACTTATTGGATTTGCCTCAAACTTAGCATACATTTGTATCTAAGTAAGACCATTTATGGAAAAAATTACCAGCATAATCTAACTTATCACTTTAAAACGGTGGCTATTTTATGGTATTTTAGAGCATTTTTGGCGTAACCCCTTACATAGCGAATAAACGATGAGTCTTACGATAAAATGTAAAGAATACCGTTTGTAGAGAGGTTTTACCTATCTAATGAAAACAAAGTAAAAAATCTATTAAGAATCATCAAAGTTACGCTGGAAACCGTGGCAAACACCAAGATAATAAGGTGGAAAATTGTCTGTTTTCAGCCAGAGTTTCCCCTAAAGCTTCGTTGTTTCCCAATAGATTTTTATGACCTTGGTGTCAATAGGTAGGTAACAAAATTCACTACAAAACGTTATTCTTTACATTTTATCGTTAAACTCACGCGTTTTTGAAAACAGTTTTATTCTTGATTTTCTCTTTATTTTGACCCATATAACCTTTTCTCAGAGTCTGCACTTTAATTATGGGACACTCTGTATAGTGTATATCAAACTTAAGAGCCGGCAAATTTCAATTGAAATATGCAATGTACAATGTGCAGAAACGCATTATCTTAACACAATGATGCTTTTAGCAGCGAGTTTTTTATTAGGTAAACATTATCGTTGGTATAAAGAAAGTGGAAGTGTTGACTGCTTGCATGGTGATGGTAGCAACATCGTTGCTATGGCAACCACCATTACAACAAACACGCAGCAATAGATTGTCTAAAGGCAATACATTTACTCAACATGTCCCTCATTTTGTTTGTTTTGTTGCCAAAAACTCGTTCGTTCCGAGAGCGAAGGTGCTGGAGGCCATTTAGTCAGTTAAAAATTGACGTTTAGTTGCACTCTAGACATCATAATTTTAGCGAAAAGTCAAAATCTCTTCCGAATAGAAATTTAAATATTACTCTCTAGAACTATTCTTCTGCGAAGAAGTTGCAGGAGTGACTCACAGAAAGACCCACTGGTGTAATTTTTGAACTGGAGAGACTCAGTAGTGACTACAGTAGTATGTGTATAATTTTCTTATTTGTCGGCATGTTCGATCTTTAAGATTGTAATAATAAAGAATTGTTCTCCCTCTATCTATTGACTATGTGTCCGAATGAGATTTTAATTGATGTATAAAAGGAAAATCTTAGCAAATAACTAATGACTAGTGTTAACATTTAATGTAAAAATATTCTTTGCAATACATTTTAATTTATTTATCCGTGGTTAAGGACAACATCATCAACGTCAATGTTTACTCCGAAAATACTACATTTGTCTGGAATGCACACAAAACATAACTTAATTCACGACCGTACTTTGTAGCTTATAAAAAGCACCTTAACCTTAAACCATTAGCGTAAAAACCAGGAAATAATTGCTTATAGCAACGACTCCTGAACAATCGTCACCTTCCTTCCGGTCCGGCGACTCCGGCAGCTCCCACGATCCCTCTGGTCCGTTAAGTGGAGCTTGATTCACTCGACTTGATACCTGAGCACTTGCCTGTGAGGTGACGCAATGCGCGCAGGGCCTACAGCGTGGTGGAGCCCCGGGGTGCCCGTGCGCGCACAGGGTCCCACGCACACCGGTGTGGGGGGCGCACCGTAGAGTCAACTGCTAGAATGATTGGGTGAGTACCACCAAGACGTCGCCACTGGTGGCATTCAGTACGCTCTGTGTGAGGCAGTCGCTTGGATGATTTTCGCGCCTGACTTGACTTTGGTGGGTGTATTGCTGACGTGGGAACGGCAATGAGCAATCTAACAAGTCGGAATTTCTGCATTGGCACCTGAATAGAGTTGAGATGTTGTTCGAGAAATACTTACCATCCAACCCTTATCAAGAATCAATACGTTTATTATCACATAACGTTCATAAACTCACTAAATCTCTATTTGAGATGCCGACCACTCTCGTGATGGTATTTTAAGGCAAATATGTGGTAAGGATGAGTGGTAGTAATGCGTTATGAGGTGTAGTTTTGTTACAAACTTAAGGCCGACTATTCCTTAGAATGGGTCATTAATTAGCCCAATGACCAATACAAGGCCAAACGGCTTAACGTGACTTCCGAACCACGCAGGTGATGGTCTGATATGTCTAAACGATGGTGGGAGATGATGCGGGTTTCATCAGATCATCATTGAGACTATTTGAGCAGCTTTAGACCTATATCATCCTCAAAACCTAACCTCCATGAAGCTGGATTACAGGACCACGCCACGAGTCCCAGTCAATTTTCAAATAACTTAAGCTTATGGCCTGGGTATTAGAGCTGATATCTAAGTCTAGTATTGTAATTATGAGAGTACTGTAGGTTTAAAACATTATCCATTGGTTTATGTATGAAAATTAAACATTTATTTATATACATTGAAGGAAGTGTTAGTATATTTAATTCTTTAAAAACTTATCTGCAGGACTGATTGTAATTCACTGCTTTTAAATTATGAAAATTTGAGACTGCCTGATTACGTCTGACTATTAACAACCAAGTACCTACTGTAAATGTGCAGTGCTAATCTTCCTTGTTGTACATAATGAATCCAGGAAACATTTTCAGGATCACTAAGCTTCTGAATTCAGAGTAATTCGACTAACCAACATTCGATCATTTTCATTTTTGACTGAGGACTTTTTTAAAATACCATTTCTTTGTCAAGATTCAGGGGAGATATAATTTTATATTTCATAGTTCTGTTCAGTAACCATAAACATTTCACATAAAATGACTACTCAAAAATGATTGACAAATTTTGTTAATAAGCAGTCGTTTTGTGTTTTAGGTGCTAATTTTCTTACTTTAGGGACCATATTGTGTCAATTGATTTGTATTGATTGAAGTTTTTTTAATACAGTCTTTTTGTACCGTAGTATTTATGTGTGATAAAGTCATAATCATATTTTGAATACATCAGGGTTGTTGGGAGTGACAGTTATTTTTCTTGAAAATAACAAATCAAACACTGCCTCTACAGTACCTGCACCTCTTCCTATTTACTAGGTTTTGGATTTAGGCATTTACTTTACCTGCAATGTTCTCATTTTTCTGACCCTGGAGGGGAAGGGGAGATCCCCTTCAAAGGATTTGTACTATATCAGCTGCTAGATGGCTATGTTTCGATAGGTATACAGTCGATACTTGCCCGATATATCGACACAGCTCTCCCCTACTTGTGTATTGTTGAAAGTGTCTGCTGCATATGCTAATTGCAGGGGTCGGCAGCTCATCCCCTACAGTTTAGGAACCGGTTTGCAATCCCCTCTTCTGAGACCAGTTGTAAGCAGGAAATATACACTACAATGTACTGAAATGGACTTCCAAAGATAATATTTTGCTGGATAACATAAGGTCCTTCTACTCCAGTTTGTATATCCTTAGAAAAAAACCGACATGATTTTTATAATTTGCTTCGGTGGCTTGTGGTATGTGAACTGTCAGCGCTATGTTTATTTTATTTCATTGTTTGTAGTAAATTGTATGTGGAGGCTTATTCAACTTTTTTTAACGATCGACAAAGCTAACATACGTTCTTTCATGTTTGAGCTATGTAACCGCATCGAGGTACTATCATTAAAGTTTTTTTATTGATGGAGATAGTTAAAATGCTTTTTCATTGTCAAATGTTAGCCAGGGGCCATTTAAGGCTTTCAACATAGTTTTTGCTTACAAATTAAACCTTTTGGAAGGTTTTCCAAAAATTAAACAACCGCTATGGTGATTAACATGTGAATTAAACAACCCAATAAAGGTTTATATTTTAAGCCTTTTCAGGAACAATGTTTCTTTCTTTCTACCAAATGCCAAACACCAATAACTACGGATTACTGGATTATTTTCTGTTTCCTGATGAACCGTATGATGTTTTCCCTTTAAAGAAATTACAGTGGCTATAAACAAATAAAAACGACAAACAGTGAGAATATAAATTTAAACGTGATAAATTATCGTAAAGTAGCTTACAAACTAGTTTAAAATATAATAACCACCAACCTAGTTAAAAACTAAAACCTTTCAATCCGCTTTAAGGACAGCGCTTGTTTTCTTAGTTTAAGTTACAATTTAGGACAGTTTTTGAAAATAATTTCTGGTTAAACCAAGCTAGGACCCGTCGTTTCCCCAGGAACACAAGCTCGACATGTGTACACAGCCTGACATGCGGTAAGGTAACGTTGCAGTTAGCATATTCGAGGACAAGATGGCGCGCGGGGGTGGGAGCAGGCGGGGTGGGTGGGCAGGGGTGAGTGAAGAGTAGAGCTGTCACCTCGCGGCCGCCATGACAACCCACTATAATTGGAGGATTAGCCAGATAATTGAATAAAGCGGGCGAGCAGCAGCTCGGTTCCAATAAAAATGTAAATACAGCAACCTAACCTAACCCGCACAGTGGCGCCGCGGCGCAACGTTTTCACGGACAAACAACGACAAATCCCGAAGTCAGTGCGCTGCACGTATGCGTGTGTGTGTGAGGGGGAAAGTAGGGGATACACTCCCCCTCTCCCCACCACCGCATTTATGCTGCTTATTAGGTGGCAACACTCCCCTCGACGCTACAGACTTCAATTTACATACTGAGATAGTGGGCTTATAATGTTTATAGCGGATCATGAAGGGAAGCGCGCCTAGATTGAAATGGCATTTGCGTCGAGAGTGTTATGAGATTAGGTTATGACGCCGGGGATGTTGTCCTGGATTAGTTTGACGGAAGCTTCTGTAGTAATTGTGGCACTGGAACACACTTCTGACAGTGATTGTAATTAAATTGGGTTTTGCTTTGGTGGTTGGATCCACGGTTAAATTGTTCAAAAGTAAATGTAGCAAGGGTATGCTTTTTATAGGCTAGAGCTTTTTCTTTTGTCCAAAACAGAATCCTAAGTTAGGCTAGATTATTTTAAAATAGGGGAGAACTTTAAAATCAGTTGTAATGATGACACAGCTAATCACCAGCTAAATAAACGTAAATAACAGATAATGACTTATATTATAAAGTTTAGACCAGAAAAGAAGCTTGACACTTGCATTGAATTTGCAACTATGTGAAATCATTTAGATAATTGTTGTTCTTTAATTGTCAACCATTTATATTTTTTCTCTGACAAGTAATTTCTTTTTAACCTCCATGCTTCGAATGTTTCAAATTTGCAATCCTATGAAAACTAAGAAAAATGTTTGATGACATCCAAAAGTGGGGTTTGGATAAACTGCGGTCATGGAGGTGAAATATACTTGTTTTATCTCTTGTTTTTATTTGATTAGTAATGATGTTATTATGATCTTTTTCTTTGTATTGATTAGTATCGATAAAATATGTTATTTCACGTTGTATATTCAAGTACTATTTCATGCACTTTCGATAAAATATGATTTGCACAAGTTTAAATCTAAAATAACTATTTTAGTGATCATTAACAGTCAAAAGGCTATTTAAAGTTCTTCAAAAATACCTGAAGTTCTTCAGGTCTGTAAATTAAATAACAAAACTTATTGCTGAAACATTGTAAATGTGCAATCATGTATTTAGCTTGTACTAAATGCTAGCACTTTCAATATCGTGCGTTCTGACATCAGAAGTTCCTTTCTAACAAATTTTGTTCGCTCTCTCCCATTATGGTCCTTTGTTGTAGGTAAGTTTGTTTTGTTTAAGTTAGGCTAGTTCTACCATCTTTACCCTTTACCTAGTGTAAACCGTAGAGAGTAAGTGGTGACTACTCCACCGTTCCGGCCGGGTCGCGTGCAATACCAATCCGACGGATCCGCTTATATGACAGTTCCGCGTTCTTCCAAATGTATAAACGACAGCTGTGATTAACAGGCGTTTTTCTTCTTAAGAAACATTCCTCGCTAGTCACCGCCAGAAGTAACAACCTTCACCTACGATTTTTTACAATAATACAAACATGCCTACATTTCATCAGATACTTTATTATTTATCCACCCATGGAGTTTAGACCAATATAGCTGCACACTTGGGCGGTTTGTACTTGGCGATTTTGGTAACTATATCAGTCCATATACGCATTCTCAGATGTTTTCTTCAGAATTTCACGGATTTAGGATTTTATTTTCTCGGTAGCACTGTAATTTGATAACTTTAACCTGGTAGATCGGTTAAAACATATAAAAAAACCACAGTTCAATTATTCTTACACATACTGAGTTCCAAAATGGCTTAAAGGAAATGTTTTAGCGATTGTGACAATAATAGAAACCAAAATGAAATATTGACAAACTGAATACCTATATAAGTGTTTATATGTTTGACTATTCTGTCGATAATCCCGATCAATTAATAATGAATATAAATAGTAATTGCTTCAGTTTGGAAATAGTGTTAGTATTCAGTCAAATTAAGAAAAGTCGCCATTCAGGTAAGTTTGTCTTGTTTAACGAGGTGATGTTGAACTACAAATTCTCTCCCATGTTCAACCTCGACCTTTACCTAGATACAAAATATACCGTAGAGTCACATTACTAAAGTGCACACTCCGTAGTGACTTCGAACCCAGGTGATGAGCTTACGATTCAACCCGGAGCTAAATATCTTCAGCAGAGCTTTTCAACCCTGTTTTATTTTAACACAAAACAATACCCTAAATATAAATAAATGCCGTAACAAAAACACAGTTGTATGTATGAATGAGATCTCGATAGTTGCCAAAATTGTAGCCTACTTTGACGATTCAATGCAATCACCATTGTCTATGGAATAAAACATTATTTATTGGATATAAAAATTGGTTACACAAAAAAATGTAAGTATACGTTAAAACGGTGGTATCATGCGTGATGTTTGAGGAACAGACAGCAGGCAAACACAAAACCTCGCACTACCATAATATTCCACGGTAAATTACACAACAGCACCAGAATGTTTTACAATAAACATTACAAACCTTTCATCGGCAAAATAAAACCAGTAAACAACGCAAAATCCCCGAGTATGAATACAAAAGTCATTCATAAGTTAAATATCCGTTCCGCCGCTCCTAAATGTTTTATGATTATCAGAGATAAAACCGTATAAAGCGAATAAACATGAACGTCTCCTATATCTTGATAATAAAGCTGATTAAACATGATAAGCGCTATGCATAGCAATTAACAGCAAGCGTGCGTAACTCAGGCTCATGTGTTGGCCAGGTATCTAAGCTACATTCCTGTAAATTTCAATGAAAATTGATGTTAGTTCGGTGGTATTTACGTGATTGAACAGACAGACTTACACGGAAATTACACCATCTACTATGACCTTGAGAGTTTTAAACATTATCAAAATATGTCAGTAACTTTTGGAAATGTTAACAGTGATGTATTCTGATCAGGATGAATCTTCAGGCTAGATTATAAATAAATAACTTATTGCTGAAACATTGTTTTAATAAACAAAAATTGTGCAATCATGTTTTTAATCGAACAAACTTTAGCTTGTATTAAATGCTAGCAATTTCTTTGCGTTCTGACATCGAAGTCGTTATCCTTTCTAAATACATTTGAGAGAGTGTTCATTGTGAGTCACTCTCCCATTAATTAGTGTATACAATTTTAATTTCCCTTGTTGTAAAAGTAAAGGTTTGTTTTGTTTAACGAGGCGAAGTTAGGACTACGAAGTCCGCTCTACCACTCAACCTCGACCTTTACCTAGCGTCACCGTATTAGTCACATTACAAATGTAAGTGGTGACTGCGAGGAACGAACCCGCGCCACCGGAGTGATGAGCTCCGGAGTCGCGTGCGATACCAATCCGCCACGGATGCGCTTGTAGTCGGTGAGTTCCGCGTTCTTCCAGGCTTGTGCCATAAACGCGTCTATATTTTTCTTAATCTTGGTCTTTGTTAAGCTCATACTACTGATGGAATTAATCAGGCGTTTTTCTTCTTAAGAAACTTATTCCTCGCTAGTCACCAAGGCAACGAACGCCGACTCAAATAACAACCTTCAAACCTAGTCTTACAAAATACAAACAGCAAATAAATTAGTAATTTCATCAAACACATGGCAGGCAAACTTAGCCAATTTAATCCACCCACAGTGGGAAATGGAATCACACTCAACACAGATACAATACAAGCCCGAGCACCTCGAGATGTGGAGTGTTGAGGCGGACTGTACTTGGCGTGTCTTGGCACAGACTGTACTTGTAACTTACCACTACTCGCTGCTCGTGAGATTAACAGGGGTTAGCATTACGCAAACATTCTCAGAGAAGGCCTCAACATTGTTTTGCATTCAGCTAGTCAGCTAGTGTTATGAGATTTCTGTTGAAACTGTGTAGGTCTCGTATTGACGGGATTTAAAATATCCAGGTGGGTAGTTTATTTATACGACAGCTACAGAAATCTTTTCCAAAACCGCTATCTTAACAAAATGAAATAATAATCTACATAATGATAAACTAAACATACTGATTATCACAAAACATGCTGGCAGCTATTTAACATATAAATAGGCTACATCCAAAAATATTTTGGATTATTGGATTATTTAGAATTATGTAGGCCTATTGGTCTACAGTCTATGCTCTTTATGTAAAAAACAAACATGTAGCCCTCTTGTAATTTGATAACTGGATGAAAACCGTGAAAAACGTTTTTGGGATGAAAACCAACAGAATTGATTGGTATAGATAGGTTAAAACATATAAAAGAAAAAGCCATATACAGTTCAATGGTTTACCTTTTGAAATTACACAAATGCCGAGAAACCTGGGCTCAAAACCTGGTTTATTCCACATTTATTGTTTTGTTTTTTGTAATTTTTTTAACAATTATGCATAATTACTATAATAGTAACACAGCAATATGAAATAGTAAAAATAATATAAATCGTTGTTATTCTGTCAAAAGTTCAATTAATAATCTATATAAACAGTCATTAATTCACTTTGGAAATAAAATTTGAATGTATTCAGTCAAGTTAACACAAAGTAAACAGGTAAAGTTTGTCTTGTTTAACGAGGTGATGTTAGGACTACAAATCCTTTCTCCGACTCAACCTCGACCTTTTACCTAGCGCTACCGTAGAGTCACATTACAAATGTAAGTGGTGACTGCGGGGATCGAACCCGCGCCACCGGAGTGATGAGCTCCGAAGTCGCGCACGATTCCAACCCACCACGGATCTGCTTGTTAGGCTAAATATTAGCGCAGAGCTTAGTAAATATGATACAACCCTCTTTT
>CM032058.1:4720069-4740809 GCA_018831715.1 Matsumurasca onukii | reverse complement strand
CCTGAAATTTTATAGCTGTTTAAAAATGTTACAATAAATCAGGGTATATTTTTAATTCAAATACTTTATCTGATTTTTTTATCAGCACTA
Source organism: Matsumurasca onukii (assembly GCA_018831715.1). Classification (NCBI taxonomy): domain Eukaryota; kingdom Metazoa; phylum Arthropoda; class Insecta; order Hemiptera; family Cicadellidae; genus Matsumurasca; species Matsumurasca onukii. Next base: position 4,740,719 of record CM032058.1, on the reverse strand, counting down.
ATTAACAAATTTCCTACTCTGTTATGCATTAGTTTTTAGGCTTGACCATGTTAGCCTCTTTAGAATTTCTTATTGTAAATATTGTTCCGTTGGAAGAATAAATCAAATAAATTCATTTAAATAAGATGAACAGAATAGTTCAAAACAAAATTTTGTCATCTTAACCCCTCAACATTTTTTGACACTTTCGTTTAAGGAAGGATCGCTCTACAGCAACAACTACTATTATTTAAAAAATATTTAATTAGTTTTACTAGATTCGGCTATTAATTTATCCAAAATTTATCGAGATTTGAGTTGCATCTTGTTGTAAAAGCTCTTGACATCTCAAATCCTATTTTAGGTCTTTGTTTGAGGAAATTTCCGTCTTAACCCCCTTCTTTTCTTCATGCCTCATCAAGTGCTGATTTAGGGGGCAAAGCCCCATACAACATGTTACAACTTACAAGTTTGGAAGTGCGGAGGTAATTTTTTCAAATATAAATTTTCAATGTAATTCACTCAAAACTCCAACCAACCAAGTAAAAGCCTAATTATCATGCAGTATAAAAATACTAACTCTTGTCAAATATACATTTCATTAGTTTTTTTCCACTTTAGTAGTTAACAACTTGTAACATTGGGAAAGGCAGACCTAAACTTGCACCTTGTGCAAAACAAAAGTACAATTCTCAGAAGAATGGAGAAATTATTATTTATTTTGTAATATTTTCAGTTGTTTCTGAGACACTATGGCTAAATTTTAATATTAATTCCTTCCACTGTGTAAAAGTTTATAAATGTCAATTTAAAAACTAAATCTGATTCAAAAAGTCGTGTTGAAAGGGTTTACTTATTACTTTGAACTCCCACAACCAAGTATAGACAAATTAGCATTTTATTCGCTTCTCCATACGGTTTAGTCTTCTACATCTTTCTCAGCTATTCTTATCTTCTCTGAGGTCTCCTTTCTCTTCTCCTGTTTCCATCATGCCTAACTACTGTCTTGGTCAACCGGATGGTCTTCTCTTCTTCCTTTAGGATTTCCTGTACTTCTATCAATTTTTGTATAGTCAGGTCAGATTCAAAACCTTGCTGTGTGCATAAACCAAACCATTGTTGTGTTCATTGTTTAATTGTGTATTCAGTAAGTAATTAATATATTAATTAAGTAAGTAATTTGTTTGCTGTCTTCCATTTTATATTTACCAAAGGGAAAGCTAAATGGGCCAAATTAAATTTATACTATTTGTTGTTTAGTTTATGCACACATTTTTTTTTAATTTTTCATAATAAAAAACCTGATAGTAGACCTACTTGTACATACTTCTCTCACCATACACACTTCTCTTTAAAGTACATGAGCTCCCTCTATTCAGCTCCCCAAACTACAGCTAGAGTGTTTGTATACTCGAGTACTCTGGTCTCCTTGTGCCCCCCTAGTTCATGTGAACCTATTCTCAAAATCAATATAATAATCATGTTCTATATTTTCTTGTCATTTACAATAGTGTACTTACCTATATCGTCTAACATTTGTACACACTTTTCTTATTTTTACTTTCCCCAAAAATAAATTGTGAAATAACAATGAATTAACAAATTACATTAGTTGCTACAATGGTGTGTGTTGTCAAACTAGACAAGCTAACGGTTTGAAACTGATCCTGTATCTTTGCCATTAAGTAATAGAAAGGGTGTTTTAGTTCAATTTAAAGTGAAATAAACAATTAAAATATATAAATATTTTATTGAATTGACATGCTAAAGCATGTATTTTGCTGCTACTATTTGATATAAAATTTTGCATTCATCTGCATCTACCTCACATTTACATTCATACTATTCCCATTTACTCAACATTTTCCAGTCCTACCCTGTTAGTCTGATTCTCCAAAATCCCAATTGTGTGCCAAAACTCGTTTGATCTGTAAAATGCTTCTGCGACCAAAACTGGTTTTGGAGCTTTGAAAGCCTTTGGCTCTGTAGCACTTTTGACTAATTTGGAAGTATATTGACAAACTGAACTCCTGCCTGTGAGGGCAAACGTTCATGAAATAACTTTTATTAATATAAAAATGCATTGATTTTAACTATTGTATTATGGAGTTTTGTTTAAAAATGATGCCTGGCGTATGGGTTCCATGGTGGGCTCGTAGAAGGTTCAAACTAAAAGTCCAACTTTCAAACACCCTTTTCAGCGTTGGGAGCAAATTTTGTCAACAACTATTAATGTTGACTTCCAAGTCATATAGTCCGTGGTTAATAGTCTGTCAAAGTGATATTGTACAGCCGTGGAGGCCAGTTCACATTACCTCTATATGAGATGATGCATTCACCAAACATTTCTCCAAGGTACAGATTGTGACGTTTACCGTCTCCTTGGAACCACATTTCTTTTAATTCCACTTTGTCATTTCGTTTAGCTGAGAAATCTTAGTCTACGCTGACAAGCCACTGACTCTATATGATTTGGAAGTCAACATTCATCGAGTTATTGACATAATTTGGCTGGAAAGGGTATTTGAAGGTTGGGCTTTTAGATAGGAACTTCTAGGGACACACCATGGAACCCATATGCCAGAAATCATTTTTAAACAAAATTCCATAACACTGTGGTCAAAATTAATGCATTTTTATATTAATACAAGTATATTTTAGAACAGATTCACTGAGGGATACTGTAAAGGAAAGGCCTGATGATGAACTGTAAAGAAGACCTCCACATATATTTAAGTAAAATAGAAAATCCACACAACATATTGAACACAAGTAATTTAATTTCAGGAACCCGATATTCAACGAAATCAAAAAGATAAGTAGTTCATGAAAACATTTCATATTATACACATATTTAAGATTCTTCATTTTTCAGTAACTGTTTCTATTAATTTCGAATTTTGTCCATGTGATTTTTGTTGGTTTTAGAAAATCATACTATTTACAATAATTTAATTATACAATGTACTTACATGAGGGAAGATGACCTAAAGGTTGAAACCGGTCCATGATTAAATACAATTTTACCAGAGTACTATGTACTTTTCTTTATATCTAATTATAATACAAGTACTTTTTCATCTATTTATTTCATTTTAAAAATTACACAACTTAAAAAACACACCCTTTACAAATGTTAACCTTGTTTAAAGTTTGGTAGCTACAACCCTAAAACCTTTTGATTGTTTGCAATGTGTCCCAGAGATAGAACACACACACACAACAATATATCTGTGTGTGATATTTTTTCGATGTCACAGATTTTACAAAGTATTCTTTCTTTTTGTTTTTGTTAATCATGTACTTTATACAATATTATAAAAATAATAGGGTAGAATGAAACAACAATAATTTTGCAACATAAACAAGTTTATTATGTTGATGAATGTTTCACACAAAGTATAACATTTGAATAGATTTTCAATATATAATATTTAATTATACTAAGTTCAAAACCATAATAAATCATTATGTTTTGAAAAATGTGTCGATGGGCAGTCATTCTAAATTAAATAAATATTACATCAACACAATCGTATAACTAAAGGAAAGATCTTATAAATTTACTTTATAATTTTATTAATGCTAGTAAAGTTGGGTATCTTATTTACAATAAGAAACAAGAATGACATTAAAACAAAAAGGAGTGATTGATATTATCTTTCATTACAGTGAATGAAATTACTTTTACACGTTTCTAACTAAAGTTATTTAAATTTATTATTAACAGTAATGTATAATTAGTTCAACCTGTGACAACTTATATCAACAAAATGTGCAGAAACATTTGTCAAAACAACAACGGCCTTAGATTAATACTGGAATAAATTCTACAGCTAAATAAAACTCTGAGCATTTAAACAGTTCATGGCTGTTCATCAATATACGCAATGGAGAGGGCTCTTCATCGACTTGTTCATTGTTCATAAAACAGCAGTTGTTTGAACAGTTGTTATATGACAGCGGCCGGCAGTTCAGGATTTGAACATTGTACTTCACATAGATAATTTATTGGGTAAACATTGAAACATGAGGGCTGTTCAGAAACTAACTTCCATTGTTGTATAGCTCATAAACGAGTGAAGCAATGTGTGCAAATTATGCTTTGTTGGATAGCCTGACACATTGAATCCAACAGTATGCTTAACATTTTCTTTTGCAATTTTTATGATCTGAAAGCGTTAAACAAAATGGTCTCTACTTGTGATATTTCCACCACTAAAATAATAACCCTCTTTACCTTCAAACAATAATTTTGACATCATTTTTTGCTAAAGGGTTTCTAAAATCCTCGATTAGCCAAACAAATTTGATTTTTGTCTTTAACTTTGAAAGGTTGCTTTTAATCCAGCATTTTGTGATCTTGAGCAGATTTAGATTAGATTAGCAGATTTATTTAGATTTAAGAGTGAATTTTGTCCACTTCTCGTTATGTATACCGGGTATACCATAGAGAAAAAAGCTTGTACATTAGTTTGATAATAGCTCTGAATTTCATCGTGAATGTGCCAAATTATTGTTGAAAGAATGCTCTTTAAGATAATACAATTTGTCCATAAATAGTGTGCGTTTTAGAAATCCCTTGTATTTTGTTTGTGGAAATCTGACTTGATTTGGCCGTAAAAGTAGAAAAAAGTGTGCTAAGGTTAATATTTAAAAAAGTTTTATGAATTGAAATAGTTTTCATCCCCTTCGTGCCTGGTTAAGCATATTAATGGCCACCACGTAGTTATATCTCAGTTTCAGATTATTTCTGCTGACCTTTGCATTTTATGCACCTCAGAATGCATTTAAAAAATTCCACTTTCCTCTTGGGAGGTCATATTTTCAACATTTTACCACCAGGACTATGCTGGAAGACCGTTTCCCTGTCCCGTGAAATAGTGCAATGATCACCCCACGTAACTGCTGCTCGCTCAGAACTCAATCTTCTGTATCCTGACCTTGACGATGCCGTGGATGAGCCTGCGATGCTTGAGCATGTCGCCCTTCTGGCGGTAGCGCTTGCCACAGATGTCACACACGTTGGGCTTCTCGCCGGTGTGAATGCGCTTGTGTACCGTGAGTACGTGCGAGCGCCGGAACGCTATACCGCTGCGTGCAGCGTCACGGGCCTTCGCCAGTGTGGATGCGGCGGTGCTGACTAAACACGTGCTGAGTCATGAACGCTTTGCCGCAGAAGTCACACTTGTACGGCCGGTCTCCCGAGTGCTTCCGAACATGCACGTCTCTGTCCCCTGCAACACACAAGCTATTGTGTTTAACTGTTTACACATAAAAGTCTCAAAAATGATGTATAACACAATAAGAGGAAAGCCTAATGATTAGTATATAATGAAAAAAATAAAGTAATAAGTTTACTGAGCGGTTCAAACATTAACATTTTTCACAGCTATTGCTAGATGTGTTTAAAAATAAATAGAATATGCCGTTAAATAAACCCAATTGGTGACCTACCTTTTATTTTGAACGTTCTGGGACACATGGGACAAGTGTAAGGTCTTTCGTTGGAGTGAACCTTTTGATGCGTGTAGAGTCCTGAGCTTTGCGAAAATCCTTTCCCACATTGATCACAAATAAAGGGCTTCTCTCCCGTGTGCATTCTGATGTGTTTCACGAGAGCATCTTCGATTGAAAACGACTTAGGGCAGTAGTGGCACTCGAAGGGACGATAAGTGTCGTCGGAGGGTGACATAGTCTCATCGTGAATCAAGCGATGAGAGGCTGCTTCAGAGTGGGTTTTGAACTTCATATCGCAGTGGCGACAGTGGTACGGTTCCTCGCCAAAGTGAATGGTGAGGTGCTCGGAGAGCTTCTGACTACTCAGGAAACAGCGCTCACAGAACTCACAGATGTAGTTGGTCGGCACAGTGTACTCTGTTATGTAATCTTTGAACCCGGCTTGTAAGTGGAGTTTCCTGTGTTCTTCCAGCAGAACTGACGAGGAGAAAGCCTCATTGCATAGTTTACACTGGTACGGGAACTCCACAGGGTGTTGCTCCCGGTGGTTGTTCAAGCTGTTGGGGTCTGTGTAACAGCGCTCGCAGTACTCACAGAGATAGAGTCGCTTCACTGTGTGCAGCTCAAAGCTGTAGGTAGTCTCACCGCTGCACTCGGGCATGTGCATGATGTCCATGTGATTCACTGCGTGGTCCGTACTGGGAAAAGCCTCCAAACAGATCTTGCAAGTGAAGCAGTTTGTCTCTTGGGTTTTATCCTTGTGAGTGTTCAGAAAGTGGTTTCTCAGCGTACTTTTCCTGAGGAAGCACTTTCCACAGTACTAGCAAGGGTAGGGTTTGTTCGACTCATCGCCCAGGTGAGTGCGCTGGTGATATTTTAGAGAACTGTGAGACTTAAACATCCTGCCGCATTCCTCACAACAGTGGGCTTTGTTCTGCGAGTGCAAGTACATCGTGTGTTTGTACAGCTTCAACTCATCTGGGAAGGTCTTCTGGCAAATGTCACAATAGCCTGGTTTTGCTCCTTGGTGGAACTTCTGGTGGAACTCCAACCTCGCCTCTGACCGGAATGATTTGTTGCAATGACGACACCGGTTAGACGCTGAGCTGTTGCCGCAATTGTGAGTTTCGAGCCGCAATGCAGATTTGAAGGCCAGACCGCAACATTCACACTGATGAACAGATGCTTCTTCCAGTGTATCGTTAAAGTGCTTATCTACAAAGTGGGAATCTAAAGAAGACTTGTCGGTGAACAACTCCTCACAAACTGTGCAAGGGAAGCATTCAACATCAGCGTGATCTTCCGAGTGATCCATTAATGCGGTTGATTCAGAGAATTCAATCCCACAAAGTCGACAAACAAGTGAATCTTTTTCACCTTTCACAATAACTTTAGGTTCTTTCTTCGGTTGTACTCCTTCCCAAGGCTCATCTTCCGGTATAGTGTCTAGTTCCATGCCGACAATACTGCCTGGATCATTATAGAGAGTGTCCATGTCTAACTCTGGTATCTTCAGGGACATGTCATGTCCATTCCACAGGTGACTTTGGTCTTCGTTGGGTTTATTAATGATTTTCTCACTAGGGTTTTGCACAGATTCAAAGCTCAATTGGTGATCCACCACATCATCTTTGTTGGTATCCAACTCTGGCAATGAATCAACGTTGGTAGCCTCTTGGCAGCTTTCATCTATATTTCCTGGTGCTTTGCACGATTCCTTGTGAGCTCTGTAGATGCCGCTCTTGGTGAACATCTTGCCTTGGAACAAAGGGGCAGCAGTAGAAGGACTTGGTTTTCACTGTGTTGTCAGGTGTGTTTACCAGTGATTCTTGAGTAAGACCCAAGTCTGGTGGTAGAACTGGGTTCAGTAGATCCGTACCCGGTAGAGGCTGCGAGCTGAAAACCCACAATATATGGTTATTTATTGCAAAATTACAAAAGGTACAAATACACAAATACATTTCTAGATATATTTTATATAATAGCTTTTTGATCAAGAAGTTGACTTCTTAAAATGTAATCCTGCTTCCTTACCAAAGTCCTAAACCTTTATGTGTTGACTCAGCATTCAAAAACATATAAAACAAGTCCAAACACGCTATAAACTATATCAAGTATCTATAAACTATTTTGCTTCATTCCACCAATGACCCCCACCTCCCAAACATAGGAATCTTGGGAGGCTTGAACGTACAATTGAAATTAGTCATTTTAGTACGAACTAAACTTGTCTGCCTAGTGCAGTTAGATTGAACTTGTAATATGTTTAAGATATTTTTGGTGGCAATGTTTTTCCAAGAATTAAGGTGTTACCCAGGTGGGATTTCTGGGAATTTTGAGACTGGTTTAAGAGGACAGAAACCCATTACAGAAGAAATTAACATTCTAACAATCTTGTCCAGCTCTTTAGATATTTTTCCTGTTAAAACAATGTATTTTAAGATATAGTTTTTTTAATTACACTTATAATGATCAAACATAGTTATTTGTATATCATGTTCACAAAAATTACTCAAATACGGTTAATTGAACATTTTAGACTGAAAATTATCTCATACATCTGACAAATGACATGTTTGCAACCATGATAAATTTCCCCCAAAAGATCTTTATAATTATGAAATAATAAATTCTTCATATAGTGTGTATTGTCCAGCTTCAGAACGTCAATTGAAGAAACCCACCTGAATTTCTTTGCTGTCATCATGTTCTTGAGCTTTTGCTCTGCTTTGACGGATGTTTGACCGCCATTAACACAGGTTGAGTTTGTCCAGACAAGTCACGACACACACTTGGGAGAGGGTCGGTGTCTTTCACCTGGAAACAACATCAGTCTCATCTAACTTGTCAACTGATTTTACTGAGTACAGCCCGGGACCATAGCGCCATTTCAATGGATATACTTTGTCCATTACTATAGATATCAATCAAACTGTTAGCTAGCTTTGAAAATAACTGTTTGAGACCATAGAGCAGTGGCTCGTCAGGTGAAGGGAGTGAAGGGTCACTTCACCTATGTTTTAGAGGAAAAATTAAACTTTAACAATTAATCCATCTCCAAAGTCAGGGATCACATATCACGGCGACAGTGAGTCGCGATACAAGCTTCGACAGCAATAATTGATGGTTGAATAGACATTTGTATCCTATAGCCTTCAATGTGGCAACACAAGTTAATTGCTCTATTTCCCAAAAATTTGCTAATGAAACATTAGTCAAGTATACATTTAATCCAGAAACTAACCTCATAGCAAAAGATGAGCATTTGAGATGGTTTTAAGCAGACAAATGAAAACCTGTACATTTAGAATTATAAAAAAAACCAGTGCTAAATTTCCGGTTCTTTTGAATATCGAGCTCTTATTTTTGAAACTGAATATGATGTGGTATGACATTAAAATTATGTAGGAAGACAACACAAACTCACAATGATCGGAAGGCATGAGTTGATTTTCTCCGCCACTCTTAGTGTTAGGCCGATTTCATCGTAAAAGCAGACGACATTTGTAGAAGCGTTGGAACACAGACGACAGAACACTGCGTTCTCACTCTCAGGAACTGTTGTTACTTGAGGAGCAGTTATGAGACCTGTAACTGTTCAATAGATCAGTAAACATCTGTTTATTTATCAGATTAGCTTGAGAAAATGCATATTTGGTGGTTTAAGTTTCCTTCAGATTTACGGTATAGTCAGAGAGCTGATGATACATTTGTAGAAAGTAGTTGTGAATATAACATTTATTACCAAATGTAAATGAAAATGTACAATTTCCAAACGTACAATTTCCTCATTCACTCGCTCATACCCATTTCAATTGCCCCACTCTAGCCCTTTATTGGTCGTTGTAGTGCGTTGTTCTGTTCCATTCGTCCGATTTCTACTTGAGAAGGCAAACAAACATTCATGAACTACCTTTCTGTGTTTCCCAGTTTGGTAGTCCTCCCTGCCTCTTGTTCCTCTTAAGTTCCTCACATTGAAAAGAAGTTTCAGGAATGTAAAGTCAAGGTAGTGTCAATTATTTCAAACTTTTGTATGATAGTTTGGATGACTTATTTTGACCTTCCGCGATTGTCCAAAAGCTTTCTTAACATTCTGCAGTGATTTATTTCGAAGGCGGATGGTAGCGTTGGCGGTAAAGATACCACCCCATCTCCACTGAGTACGCTGGCTAATACTATCAGGTCATACATTTTCACAGTCGCGGGTGGCAGCGTGCCTAGGGCGGCGAAATTTTGGGGATAAATCATCTATTTTTATTTGGAAAAATTATTCACGGAAAGGGCTACTTTTAGTATAATACTAATAAAGAAATAAACGATGAAGTACCCTGAATTAACATTTTGATCACACGACTAGTTTCAGGACTGAGCCCATTATCAAGTGTATACAAAAATCGTGTATACACTCTAGTTTTTCAACAAAGCGTTCCGCGCCGCTTTTTACATGCCGCCTCTTGAAATAATATAGAGGTTAAAGTCAATCGATCTAATCAGAAAGAAGACTCGTGTTTAGGCTAGCCAAAGCAACAGAAACAACCGTGAAGGATCCAAGAACCTATTGTATTTGTTAATGCAGCAGGCATTTGAAGATAACTTTTCTACATAATCAGCTGACGGGCATGTATCATGGTGTTCTTAGTGACATCGAGGTGGCTTCCAAGGGGGGGGGCAAATTTTGCCGCCTTGGGCCGGCAGATACATAAATTTGTCCCTGACATTCTGAAAACATTTGCCCTTAAGCAATCACCCCTTAGAGCCGATGTGTGAAAATCTCCATAATAATCAGTACTTAAATTGGCCAATATTCAAAAGGAGATGTCCCAAAACATAAATGCCTTAGGCAAACTTCCTAAATACACTGTCTACGTCAAAAATTCAATCTGTTTTCCTAGGAATCAATCTTGTTAAGTAGACTTCTTGTATTGTAATATCAGCCAACAGGACTGTTATTATTGTTATATTATGTTATTATTATGTTGTATTATTGTCTGAGATCGTGTGTTGTAGTCAATGAAAATAAGAATTTTGCTACTAGTCATAATTTTAAAATGTAGGTATTCCTACCAATCATTATTGAGGTCTTATATATTTGGAGAGTTATACTTCTGTGTTAGTTTGAGAGTTCATAATAGTGGCGGAGAGCAATTAGTAAAAAGAAAGAAACAGACTTTTCCTGCCACTTCGGAGAAGTCAGTGCTTTCCCCAGTCGCAGGTTAGTCGTCCGAGTCTAGGTGAGATCCTTTCAATTAATTGCCTACCACATTTCTGTTTTTTTTTATTTATTTTTTCAGCTAGGTAGTTCTTTTATGTTGAGGCTAACATGTAGTTTTATTCCTAGCGATGTCCTCATTTTACTTGGTTATATTTTTAATTGTAATTTCGACAAGCTATCAATTTTATGATGTAGCGGTATTTTTAAATATTGGTTGAATAGTCTTAGGTTAGATCTTAAGTTAAGATATTAATTAAATGTAGTTCCTAGATTAGTGTAGTCCTCTGAAGACAGGTGGAGTTTTTAACTACCGAAGCAGGGTAGTTTTTCTCGGAGTGGGAAGGAAAAGTCCGTTTCTTTCTTTAATAAGTTATACTTCTATTGGCTGTCCAATTTGTAGTTACACCGGTGGCAAGTTCTATGTCCTGTTTTATTACTCTTGTGACAACTTTATTGTGCCGTTCTACTCCCGCAGCCTACCTGGTTGTAGGAGAGTGAGAGCTGACTCCAGCGTGTCGAGAGGGAGGGTGATGGTGAGTGGTTCAGGTTTGATGTTGGGTAGAATCGGCCTCGGTCCCGTGTGTCTTCTTCTAGGCATCAACACATCTGTTAAACACACAAGACATTATAGAATTGAGATATAGACAGGTGGTATGATAGGTTTAACTACCCGACTACTATTAGTTACCTGACGATTCCAGCTCAAACTAATTTCTCTTTGCTATATTATACATGTTTGTCAGTACAGTAATTTTAAATTTACTGCCATCGCGGAAGTAGATACCATTTCAGTTAAGACTCTGATTTGCAGCACTCCTCAAAACAGTTTTCTTCAAATTAACTATAACATTTAATCGCTAATGCAAAGGAAACCTAGCCAACTGTAAACAGGCAAGACACAGTCTTACAAGCTGCCATTCGACCCAACTACAAATTCATATTTTACAGAAAACATTATGAATCCCAAATATTTCAGTAAGTTATGTCAAAAGCATTTCAATAACTATACTAACTGACCTGACGACGAGACCGGCAGCTCCGGGTTGAGACAAGGCACCGCAGTACGCTTGAGCAGCGTAGAGGTGTTCTTGACGAACTGGTCCTTGCGGAAATGATCGCTGCAGATAACAGAGCTGGTGGTGATACTGATACGATGCTTGCCTGAAGCCTCGTTAAGTCGCTGGCAGTACAGTGCCCACTGATGGCATCTGTGGCAGAGTAGATATTGTCAATACACATGTACAGGTACCATCCGCAGCAACCGTTAGACTTTTGTTGCTGTTTGAGCCGCAAATATGGCTTTTGTTGTGATCTCTGGACAACGAAGAAATTACAACTTTCATTACCATTTGTGACATTTGGGTCTAGGTCAAATCACAACTTTTGTTACCATCCCTGATGATCTGTAGTATGCTAGCATCGACAAAATCACATCTTTCTTTATCATCAACAACAATATCTATTGTCCAGCATTCAATTCCCGCATTTCCTTTTTGCTGATTTCTCAGTTTTGGGGTACAATACCATTAGTATTCAATTAACATTTAAATTAATAAAAACTGTTGAAATGCTATCTTAAGTGAGTCATAGTTATTCTTGCCTAGGTTCAACGTATAAAAATTCCATAATCTCAGGTATCTCTTTAATTTTTGCTACAAAATCACACCATTAATACCACTCTCAAAATATCTAGACTCCCGTTTGCGACCAAGACGAATTCATGACTTTCATTAGCGTTTGCAAGGTTCACTAGACTCCCGTAGCATTGGAAACAAAATCGTTACCATTTGTAACAATCTCTAGAATCCCGTTAACGTCTGCGACAATATTACGACTTTTGTTAGTGTCCAAGACAAAATCACTTCTTTTGTAACTGTTTGCAATGATTAATAGCCTCCTGTTATAGAACTTTCGACAATTACTAAAATACCACTAGCACCCGTGACGAGATCACAGCTTTCTTAACTGTCAATGATGATCTATAGACTCATGTTAAAATGTGCAACGAAATCACAACTTTCGCAACTATAAACAACGATCTCTATACTCTTGTTCAAAATTTTATTACTTAGTTTTAATGACCTGCGACAAAATCACAACTTTGGTTACATCCACGATACCCGTAGAGTATTTTCTGTACATAGAAAGTGAGAGGAATGTAACTAACCACACCTACAGTATACTATTCTGATTACAACACAGCAACAAACACAAATGTTACACAAACGTAATTACCGTTACACAATGCTAATTACCTGGTCCTTTCCATGGGGAAGTTGAAGAAGGCTTTCTCAGGACAAGTGTAGTTTGTGTTGCCACAAGTGGGCACTTCACACTTCACCTCAGGCACAGGCACCGACACAGTATCGAACCTCTGCTCCTCAACCATCTGCGAGGTCTCTGCTGTACACATCTGCGACGTCTCTGTACACAGTTAACACGTTAGTTTTCAACTCTATTGTCACATCTCTAAACCTGGAGCTATTACTGCCGATGATAAGTCATAAAGATACAGGCGATAAGAGAAACAAAGATTTTGTTGCCCAGGCTATGGCCAGAAATCATTGCCGAGGATTTGCAAAATGTTATACTTCCAAAAACCTTGTTCAAAAGGAGAAACTGGCACACAGATATTATGAACCTAAAGATGACCACAGACGCTAATTGCAAAGCAAAATGCTATGACAAAACAACGCTTAGAATTTTTATTTCTACTTGACTTTTTTCTGTTAAAACAGTCATTAACGACTCTCCAGAATTTCACAATGACATGACTTATGTAGAAACACACTAATAGCTCCAAAACACCCTCGAGTGTCGTACAACTCAATTGGATTTGATGCTTAGGCCTACTCGCACTGGCTCCAGAAACCTACAATACATTTGTATTGGTAATTCACAGCCTAAAATCGTGTCCATTCTTCTTATGGCCTTTCATCATGAACTAGTTAGTATCCTAACACATTTAGGATTACTCTATTAATTTTCTAAAGCAAGTTAACTTCAACACATCTTTAAAACAAAATTCCTACAGCAGATAATTTTTATGACACAACTGGGTTGAAACTGAGTTCATTGAAATTAGAGAACAATGATTATAGACCTGATAAAGGCTACTCGACATAAAGTTTGAAGTATATGAACAGATAGGCACATTTGCTAACTTACCTGGAGTAGTGAAGTACTCAATGACTTTGAGACTGTCCGTAATCGTCCTGCCCTTGATAGTCAGGTCCTGCAAGTCTAGAGAGATCCCGACCTCATCTTGCACACGCTTCTTCAGGTCTGAGAACGTCTCCTGCTGATGAACGAACAGCGACACCGTCTCGCCAGACGTGTTCTTCAATACCAGCTTCATCTCTTCCGACCGAAACCAAACAAACTGTTTATTAACAATAGGCTGTATCGATTGAAAGTCGTTTAAATGAATTAATTATCTGTACTGAATAAAAAGGTCAAACTTATTGCCCTTAAGGAGGTCTAGACAAACTACCCAGCCAAGATGATAACGATTGAGGGTCAATGCCCAGAAACTTTGGAGATATACTTCTTAATATTGAAGCATCAACAGTCGCCAAGAACTATTCTGCTAGGACCATGTCACTTATGTTCTTCAACTCTGAACAGTGTCAGCTCACTCAGTCACACATAACTACTGTCTATACTGTAATCTCACTTGCCCTAATTAAAATTTTATTAATTTTGTTGATAACTAACTTGTTAGTTTACCATTATCTAATTTGATGACATAAACATGTTTTATGTTATGTATATACAATTATTTTAGAGGCAATTTGTTTTAAACAAAATTGACATTTTGTTGTAATTAATGGCTTCACAGTAAAAACTTAGAAACAAAATTTTAAAAGATCATTGTGTTAGTAGAAAAGAGGAAAAAGACCCACATAAAAATAACGAAAAAAAGTTTCTAACACTGTCCTACATTGTTGAAATTGTATACAAATTTACTTTTATTTTTTTGAATGTATAACTTAGTTTTAGTTTACAGGGTTATTACAAATGATATTCCTGATTTGATTTATAAATTTTACTGGGTAAAATTGCTCTAGACAATTTTAATTGGTACCATTGGAAAGAAAAATTCAAAAGTTTTATTTACACTGGTTTGGCACGCTTGCTGTTTTATCAACTGTCTGAACTGGATCTCGACCATCATTCAGACCTCCGCCAATCCAGTCCCAGGCAGCCATTAGTAACATCTTTTACTAATGTGGTTATTTGTTTTAAAATTCAATTACTACTAGTGAATAGAGTGGTTACTAAGAGGGTTTTCATTAAACCTGGCACTAATAAGTGGTTGGACATTAATAAAACATTGGTTGTGATAACCAGCACTTAACAAGTTTATTGTCTTCAAATTCAAGCATTACACAACACCTACAACAGTTGACTTAAAAAACAGCAATACGCATTCCAAACCAGTGTAAATAAACTTTTTTGAGTTTTTCTTTCCAATGGTACCAATTAAAATTGTCTAAGAGCAATTTTACCCAGTAAAATTTATAACCAAAATCAGGAACATCATTTGTAATAACCCTGTATAATGGGTCGTACAGTTAAATATACATACAGTATTAAATCTGACTTATTTTTCTTTACTCAACAACTCAAGCTAACTTAGAAACTGCTAACTTAAGAATTTTTTCACTTTAAGAACTGCAACTAAACTCACTAAATGAATGTGTGTCATGGGGTCAGTGCTTGATTTTAAGATTTGAAAGCTATGCTCGGTCAGTGCTAGAAGGGCTTGGTTCTCCTTTGAACAAAAATGGTCCAAGGGGTTTTGGAGCGCCCTGTGGTGGGGCCTAGAAAGGTTTAAGGCAATATCTTTCCGAAAGAAATATGAAGTATTTAAAGTTTCACATCATTCTTATAAACTAAACACTAAAAAGTATAATATTCTTCAAACCACACGTTGACAAATACAGTTTAAAGCAGAGGTAATTGACTGTTGAGCTTTCCTTGTATAGGTCTAGGCTAGTCCACATTAGTGTGCCAAGCATCTTTTTAAGTACTTTAGTTGCACAGTTTGAAATTAAAATAATTTAAAATATAAGTTACAAACATAAACAAAACAGCCTAGAAGTCACACTATCCCATAGCCACAACTTACATTAATATTTTCAGGCCTTTGTTTATAACCTCACTACTTATACACAGCTGAGGTCTAACATGGTTATTGTAGGTGGTAGCAATATTTTTTTGAATTGAGGATTTAATTCTGTATTCTGATAACTAGCAAACCTAGGCTACAGGCTTTCAGTTACCAAATTTTTCGATTGAAACTAATAAATATAAATGGTTTTCTTGTTGTGTTGTTTTTGTCGTAATGTTCTGTAGAATTCTAGCCGCTGAAGGGATTTAAATTTCGCGGAGGTGACAATTGGAATAATATTTCCCTTCCCAGTTTCGATGGCCTACCCAATATTTCGACCACGTAACACACTGCCATTTCAATCTGACTTTGTGATATTATCAATGATTTTGATACCACCATTTCATTACTAAGAAAGAACACTCACTTGGAAATCGTAATGAAGAGAAGGTAGAAGTGGGTATTTCGCTGAAATTTAATTACATTATAATTATTATAAATACACTCTAAGAAAAATCATGGCGATAGACTACTTTTCAATTCATTGATCTTGAAAATGCCAAGCCAAGGAATTGTACGCAAACCATAGAGCATAGAGGTTGTAACCGTTTTCATTTGAATCCTAAGGTGGACTGAGCAGGACATAGAGGTTAAGACTATTGCTACTCAATCCGAACTGTACAAAGTCATGTTTTAACATGATACCATTGACTTTCCATCATACCAAGGCGTGTAGGATGGAAAGTCAATGATGAAACATAAATACAAGAACTTTTTGTTAATGTATGGTTTTAATCACAAAGCACAGTTAAGCCGCGTTTACACTGAAGTTAATAACACGAGTTATTAACAAAAAGTTATTGACATAACATAATCGCCCAAAAATGTCTCCTAAATATGTCAAAACCAATGTCCATGAATAGCACATTTTTATTTATTATACAGTACAAGTAAACTTTGAATTTATTTTGTGCAAGCAAATAAACAGCTTCGACAGATTCACACTTTATCTTCCCAATCAAATAAATGAAACATTTTTCTCGTGGAAAGTGCGGAAGTAAATATAATTGTGATTGTTGTATTCAAATATTCTTATCGAAATCTGCAGGATAGTATAAAGCTGCGTTTTGCCTTCGTACTCTATGCAGATATCGCTTCTATAACGATCATGGTGGTGTCGTAGTTCATCCATTGGCCGACAGAATGCAGGGGCAGTACAAATCCGCTCACTTGAATGTGCTGTCCTGCTTTAGCGCAATAGTTTGCCTCGCTTTGTTTGTTAGCTGCTGCCAAGACTCTCGTTGTAAAAAAAAACATTTTATACAGCAGAGATGGTAAGCAGGAGGAATCGCCCTTAATTTTATAATAATATAATTCGGTTCCAAATCTAAATTTGAGCATAATAAACACAAACTGGTTGATTTTTAGTCTGTGTATCAGACTCGTGATTAATTATGTTATAACTATACGGTAAACATTTTTTTCAACAATTAAAAAACGTGATATCGCAACGTAAATCAAAACAGAAATGATCATCTATATGAAACAAGAGGTGGGAGCAATTTGAAAGTTGCTCATCATAGAACAACGACTTTTGAAAAGTTGCCTTTGGAAGTTGGTGTCATACTATTTAATAAACTCCCTTCACATATTAAAATTTTAGAAAATTTAAAAAAAAATTATAAAACGTTAAAGCGTGATTTTACCAGGACTTTTTATTCTGTAGATGAGTTTATTAATGTCCAATGAGTACTTCCTTATAAAACAACCCAACCCCTCCTGTAAAAAATGGTCTGATGAAAGAATATAAATGTTTGAAATGACTCTAAACTGGTGTGCAAACGTGTGTGTGTAATTTATGGTTTATGGTGTGTGGGTGTTTTTTATATGTTTATATTTTTTATGTAACTTTGTTGTTGTATTTTTTTATTTACAAATGTATTATTGTCAACGCAAATAAATTTAATAAATTAATGTTAAATTTTAAAAATTCCTTATTTAAAATATTAACAGACCACTATAGTCAGAGTCTCAAGTTCAAAATTCCACCACATTGTAGAAACGTTGAAGCCTGCTGCAACCTCTTCTTCAAAAAGCCTGAGTTTAATCCGTTCTTGTGGAAGGTCATTGAAGAACTTCGCGCCTGCAAAACTGGGCTTTCATTCAAAGACGTACACAATCTAGTTTATTTTAACGTCTATTGCCCGCCTCAGTTTGACGTCGATGCTGTGGGTCACATATAGTATGATATTGCGTTTTCGCATCATACTCTATGAAACTTTCTCTTCTGTGACGACCGTAGCGTTGTCGTAGTTCGTCTATTGGCCGACAGAATGCAGGGCAGTACAAACCCGCTCACTTCACTGTGCTGTCCTCCTTTGGCGCAATAGCTATAGCTTGCCTCGCTTTCGCTTTGTTTGTTAGCTTTGCTGCAGCTGCCCGAGTGCTTGCTGACTGCTGAGTCAGTTTCTTCCTGGAGGTTTAGTTTCTTCACTTCCGCCTAGTTTATTTCGGCTTCAGTCCAAGGGGTTTTAAAGTCTAGAATTCACTAATCTCAACAAAACCTATATTTTATGTACCTACTATACTACCCAAGTCCCCAGTTGCCAATTTATATAGCAGAGAAGGTGGTGAATGCGGGACTGAGAGTCGTAGGGATCGGCCTTTTATAACGATATGATTCAGTTCAAAACATTATGCATTAGGTTTGAGCGCGAAAATTTGGTCTTTGTCATCAGACACGCGATTGATTAGTCTATGTATATACAAATTATTCAAGCTCTTTCTGAAGATTTTCAAGATAAAAAGTTATCACATTTTATTTAACTTCTTTCCGAACTTCCAGGCGACGAACCCATTCTCCGCGGTTCTGTTCGGGGGGATGTCGGATGCGCCCTATGAAGAACCCTACCACCGGGGTGAGGAGAGCCACCCTGTAGCCGGGAATGGGAGGAAAGGGGAGGGGTGAGTCATAGATGAAAGGGAAGGGTCGTGGTCCTCTGATCATAAGACAACTTCGTAAAAGGATTTGGTTGATAATAAACATCCGTTTTCTTTTTTTAAGTTTTACACATAATGAAGGAAATGTGTTATTTTGCCGTCACCAATGTTGGACTGCCTCGATGTGCTTTCTTCTGGAACCAAGTGTTCATTTAACATCTTGAAACTTTCCTAGTGTCTCAAGGTTTCAACCAAATTTGGAAAAATAAATATTTTGTTCAATAATTTAAATTATAAAAATATTTTATCAGCATTTGTGAAATTACGAATTTGCATGTTTGGTTAGTAAATAAACTTTTCGTTAATTTATCTGATGAGTAGATACTGTCCGGTATATTTATTGCAGTTTCAGTTTGGGAATTGTAACAATTATTTTGCTTTTCACAATTTGCGTAGGCCTGGGCAAGAAGAACACCAAAACTGGAAAGGAGTATGATTTTTAGTGAATTATCTCTTTCCATTAGCATAATGAAGACTCAAATGCCGATTTACTCAAATTTCACTCAAATACCTTGACCATCAGACCATTGGTATTTAGTTTGCATGTCCCTGTGAAACTTTGATTTTTTGGTCGTTTGTGTTGCCTAGTCAACTAGTTTTATAAGAACAAATTTAGTCAATGGAAAATAAGTAGAATTGTAGATATTGCGAATACGGGACCAGACAAAACTTTTCGGGCCAGCGGTGGGGTAGGAATTCATTGTAAATATGTAAGTTTATAGTAACGTAATATATATCAATGACATATCTGTTTTGATTCAGCCTTGGGCTGTTATCAAACATTGCATATGCCCAATATAATATAACAGTGCTACTAGTCACTGTTCCAAAGAAAAATTAAAAAATTACCTACTATAGGATCCTGTCAACCATCCACTGTGGCAACTGTCCCAAAAATATGAATCAAGTGTTTATTTCACAAAATTACGTGATTAGAATCCTGAGCTACTTTGAACGAAGACTTTTCAAAATTTATTTCAACTCTTAGAAGTTCACAATTTTCTATTAAACAAATACTCTCACAGGCAGGAATATTACTGTATAACAAAATCCCAAATCAAATTCAAAATCTTCAGGGATCAACATTTATTTCAAGCATTCATAACCTCTAACAATTTTTATGATGTTGAACAGTTTTTAATGTTTAAAATTAGGCAATTTTCTCTCTCCCAAATTTTCAGTGTGGGAGAGGAGAGGTAGTTGTTAATGGTTTTATTTATTTTTTACTGCAATTTCAAGGTCTGTCTCCTGGGTCATTGGGTTGTTAGTGAAGCCCACTTTTAATACTTACCTTATGCTCGCCGTCCAAAATAGGTATTTTTTTTAAAGAGTACAAGAGTCAGGTAGGTACACTTTCGAACTCGTAGCTTTTAAAATTCAAGAGGTCTTCATCTCCGAATCACAACCAGGTTGAAAACCCTGATCAGGGGTTATGAGGGCTACATGAGAAAACAGAATACCCATCACTTTGTCATGTTTGCACCTTCCAAATCATCACTTTGTGTGTTTAATTTTCACTTTGTGTAAAGAGAAGAATGTTTTTTCAAAAGTTGACTAAAACTCAAATTAAAAAATTGTGTTAATTGAAACCCAATTTGTGGCAATTTTGTAAGATAAAAAATACACTTTATTTTTGGATGTTTAAGAAATAATACTTAATAAATTTGAAGACCTATAATACTTATTTTTATGACAACTCATCTTGTAATAAAAAAAAAAGACAATGTTATAATTTAAATACTTGTGTGGTCTCTCTTTAAAATAATAAAATCAATTATAATATTTATTGTTTAATGAAGATCCGAGTTTCTATGATTTTTCTTTTCAATTGTATACTCTACTAGATTTCATCTGTTTTGAAATGTTTGTTTGTGTTAAATCAA